>NQII01006833.1:3631-18805 GCA_002778355.1 Clitarchus hookeri | reverse complement strand
CAATTCACATGTTCATGCAACAATAAAACCTCGATTTGTGAAATATGAATTATCCTGTATTCATTCATTAGTGAATTGGACCATTAAACTACAGTGTCGAAGCATTCCTAAGCCCGATCACTGAGGACTAGTATTAAGTGTTGGCGCCTCACACCACAGAACAGATTACAACACCTACGTCCAAACCTCAGCTTTGGCAGGTGTCAATACTATTATGGTTTGTGGCTCCATAATGCTCGTGATGAACTTTAATACATGCTAATCTTTTATTGTTTGTTTCATGAATGATTGTACTTGTACAGAGTGGTTTCATATATTTTACACTTGGTTTCCCCGACCCTTGCATGTTGACCTTTCACTGCTGACCCCACAGTGCTGCCCCTCACTGCCGACCACTCAGGGCTGACTCCTCACTGCCGACTCTTCACTGTTGACCCCTCACTGCTGACCCCTCAGTGCCGACACCTCAGTGCTGACCACTCAGTGCTGCCTTCATGTAATACCGATGCCGAGTAGTTCTGTTTAATAACAGGTCAGTTTTCTATCATTGCAATAATTTATATCACCATCCAACTGGTCTAATACGAATCTATGGTGCAATTCCCTCTGTAGTGAGGTAGAGGGAAATCGGTATGCACATTTTTGCTAGACGAGTGCGTATAAGCCGATGCGTATATGTGTGCTATTTCTGACACTACACTCCTGCATGCAATGGTAACTTTGCGATGCGCCTTTATGTATACCTTTATTTTCTTTACATGTGTGGATTGTTGTTACACGTTCCCGAACTTCAACGGTTCTGAAATGCTAACCAACAACGCTTGTAACAGGACTTAAGCCCTTCTTGCCCCTATCTCCTTAATTGCAGTCGGAAATGATGAATGCGATATGAATTTTGTGGTCGTAGCTTCGGTGGGTTGGAAATGTCGGGCAAATAAACTTATACGGAGCGATAAATTGTACATGACCCTGTGGTCGTTTTCGTCATTAAAAGTGGTGCCTATGCTATGAATTTTGTGACTGTAGCCTTTGTGGGAGGAAAAAGATAGGCAACTATGCTTATATGATGGCTTAGGGCATACTTGTCAATACCATCGTGTTCGTTGATGGTGGCGATATCTATATTATGAATTTGACTACTGTAGCTTCGGTGATGGGAAATTGCAGTCGATTATGCTTATTAGATGCCTTAAAGTTTATTTAACCGTACCACCCGGTTTTTCATCAGAGGAGTTGTTTATTATATGAATTTGATGCCTATAGCTTCGGTGGGTGGGAAATGGTGGGTATCAATGTTTATAATAATGCTTAGGACGTGTTTGGCATTGCAGCCATATTCATTGTCAGGGGCATTAACTATGTTATGAATTTGGTGACTTTAACTTAAATGGTTCGGAAATTAGAACAACGTATTCTTTTTATTTAGGGCCTACTTTAACCTGTGGTGCTTTCCGTTGTGGGGATTATACCTATGTAATGAATTTGGTGGCTGAATCTGAAATGTTTCGGAAATAACATCCAACTATGCTTATAAGAGGTCATAAAGCATACTTGTCCAAGCGGTCCTTTTCGTCATGCGGGTGAGGCCTATGTTATGAATTTGGTGACCGTTTTTTAAGGGGTACGAAAATTACAGCCGACTATGCTTATACGAGTGTTTAAAGCCTAATTGTCTCTGCCGTCATATTAATCATCATGGGCGATGTCTGTGTTATGAATTTTGGTGGCTGTATCTTAAATGAAACGGAAATTCAATCCAACTATGCTGATAAGTGAACTTAAGGCATACTTTACCTTGCAGCCCTTTTCATCATCGGGAGGTTATGTCTTTGTTACGAATTTGGTAACTGTATCATCAACAGTACATAAATTACTGTCAACTATGCTTATAAGAATGATTAAGGCATACTTGACCCTGGGTTCTTTTCGTTGTCGGTGGTGATGCCTAATGCATGCATTTAGTGGTTTTATAATGAACAGTTCAGAAGTTACAGTCAACTATGCATATACATTTGCATAGGAAATACTTGACCCTGCAGCCATTTTCGTTGTTGCGGGTGATGCCTATGTGATAAATTTGTAGCTTTTTACCTTAAATGGTTCGGAAATTACAGCCAACTATGCTTATAAGTAGGATCAGGGAATACTTCCCCATGTGGCCCTTTTCGTTGTCAAGGGTGATGGTACCTATGTTTTGAGTTTGGTGGCTTTACATCAAATGGTTGGAAATTACATCTATCTATGATTATATGTGGGCTTAGGGCATACTTGATGTTTGCATGCGGTGCGACTCTATGCTAGGGTGTGCGGGCAGGCTCTGTTTCGTGTCGCGCAGGTGGGATGACAGAATATGAGACTAATACCCGCCAGGATGCCAGGTGAAAGGAGACCATAAGGAATATGAAAAAAACCAAGGTAGAATGACAGAACATGAGTCTTGTCTCCGTTAAGATACCAGGTGAAAAGGGACAAGAAGGCATATGTGAAAACCAAAGTGGAATGACAGAGCATGATTAGATTAGTAGCATTATGGGCATCGAACTCGAACATTCTTCATGCTGGCTTGGAAATGTAGAGTGTGAATGTCAGGGTAACCCCTCAAAACCCACAACTGCTCACCTCCAAAAGGGAGTCATTAGCGGATGAGGAAATAAAGGAGATTGGGAGGTATCTGAGAAAACTGGATAGACACTGAATGCTGGATGGGGATCCAGGAGTGGTGGCATGGAGAAAAACCTCCACACCGAATGCAAGAGCATTAAGTGGGGACATCTGGTTGAAATGAATAAGAGAGCATGTGAAAAAATAAAGGAGATCGAAATCCAAGATGGCCTACAATGACAAGGAATGAGAGAGCTGGAGGTTGATGCATGACACCATCCAAGATGGTCGCCGACTTGTCCCCTTGTCCCCAGCCCCTGGCAGTGAACCGTCCTTTTCCTACTACTGTAGCACAATATGTTCGCAGCGTTTTGCACAAGACTTGAATTTATTCTTAGAAATGCCTAATTAACAATATGTTACCAAATAAAATACATATGAGTGTATACTTAAAATAATAATATAAATTAATACTGCAGTTAGAATAGTAGATGGCAAAATCTTCAGGTTTGATGAGTAGTTTAATTTGATTAATTGTAGCCGAAATGCTGGTCTATAGGTTGGTTGGGAACGCTGGGCGCGACCTCCTGGCGTTGCGTCTCCCACGCGCCGATTGCACCACCCACGTCGGCTTACGCGCTGTCCCAGGACAAAATGCTTGTGTAACTAGCTTTAATCCAGGGGGACAATCACCAGGCCCGAGGACCTGCCCCGAAGACCGACCACNGCTGGGTCTGTGCGGGCGTTTGTGGGGGGTGGCCTTTCTGGGGAGGGGATGGGGACGTTTTGAAGCTGTCCCATTTGCTGCACTGCGACGGTAAGGTAACCTAAACCTTCCCCCTACCTCCTTCTCATTCAACCCTCGGATTGCCTATCCCAGCGGTGTCCAGGTGCGCAGGCAGGGGGCTTAGAATATGACAGACGTACTTAACCGGCGTCGCAGTAAGTCAAGATTAGGTGAATTCATTTGGCCCGGACAGACAGCGGAAATTCTGCCGCCAGAGCCCGTCCCCCCATTTTGGAGCAGGAGAAGCGGGGGCAATTTGCCGAAATGAAGAAATTCCAGGAAAAAGTTCCTTCAGCAGATGCGCCATACATGTTATACCCCATGCAGCTTAGAGTGTATCTTAGCTGATTCCGGGCCCATGAAAAACAAAACTGATAGCATTTTGGGGGCACGCCATAAAATAAGAGCACATATATGCTACCATGGAATTTTTTTTTTTTTTAGGTATTTTTATTCTACACAATTATTTACTGCATGACAATGTTCCATCTTTAACTGTTTAGACAGCGTATTGCAAGAGAGTGCGCTGGAGGCAAACTTTTTTTCCGACTTGATTCACTATTATCGTCACTGCCTATTTCTTATGTTACTTTACGTATCAAAATGTATACTAAAACCTGGCAAGAGAATATGGCTATGAATTTTTAAAAAAAAACTCGTAAATAGGATACGTGGTTCTCGAGTGATAAGCGCACTAACAGACAGACAGAGAGACGTTGAGTTTTATAATATGTATAGAAGTGTCAACAGAATACTTACGCTGTCAGGTTTCCTGCTAGCAGCAACCTGACTTATGTACTGGCATAACAATTTTTTGTTAGTTTTTTAAAGTGCTTATTGTTGTTCTAACAGTGCAAATATTAATAAAGCTGTTCTTTTGAAAAAAAAATATTTGAAGAGAGGGCCATTCTGAAGTAACTGGGTGTGAATTTGGACAATACCACAAACAGCAACGTTGTCTTTTTATTGGCCCACTGTCAAAGTTAATGGGCCTAGAAACAAGCATTTCGAAATAAAAGGAGAACAATTTTTAAATCAAAAAACAAAATTAAAGGAAGACAAAAAACAGAAAGTACTTAGCAGTAAAATATTTCACGAATCATTTGTATACTGTAAACAGTAGACACGAAAGTGATGCAGAAAGTAAATCGCTAGACATTGGCGAATGTTTACTACTTAGAAATTATACGTTCACTAACAAGTCCCCTGTTCAACATGCACATAGCAAAATTTTAAGATTTTACTTGTTTTTGCATAATACAACCTTTGTGATTGCAGAATTAATAAAGACGTATTACGAAGACAGCTTATTGATTTAATTCTGGAATTGTACTGTTTTAGGACGAAATACACTACACATTCCATTTTTCTCGCCAGGAAACATCCGTAACAATATTTGCATAGTGTGGTGAACTAGACATGACACCATATGCTGATACCAGTTCATAAAGTTTAATATATATAAATCGGCGAACCAAACTTGTGTGTCTAACATAAAGAACATGATGCAGATAAGTCCGTGGTGGCGACTTGCGGAACATTTTTGTTTCTCCTGATTTCAGGACATAACGTACGAACTCGTTGTCACAATGTAGATGAAGCAGGTTGATTTAAAGCATTAAACGAACTGTGCTAGTTTCTATTTACAACCCCTGTCCGGGTAAAATTCTGTTCTGCGAGAACAAATGAAGTTCGACTGGCTCCGAGCGACACGACTTCATTGAGCTGACTGTAACGCCGTCAGCTCCTGAGCTTAAATAATTTTGCCAACAAGCCCTGACAGCAACAACCTCCGCACAAACTTGCTGACCTAATTCTGTCTTCTGCCCGCCAGTAAATGTCACCACTCTTACTCTTTTAAATTCTGCAGAAATAAACTATCCAACTACAGCGTCCAAAGTGTAGTTGCAAATTGCAGATCTGTCATTTGCATCTTTCACAATTATACCTACACGATCCATGTAATAATTCCACTAAAAGAGATCACGTCTCGAGACATAAGTTAAAAGCAGTTGCCTAGCGAGGGGCATGTTTGTACGAAAAATAAAAAAATCGCTACGAGGCCGCCAGCCGGCGTGTGTTAAGTGCCTCTACGCGCAAACCTCTGAACAGCAGTCCATTCCTGGTTACTTCCAACTTTCCTGGAGCGCTGCTAAAGTTATACTTTCGGGTTATTCCGCCGCATTGTGCAAACAAAGTTTCTTTCGGTCTAGAAAATTGCTCCAAAGGAACGTCGCGCAGCATTCGCGCGCACTCAGTTTAATAACATTTCGCGTATGAACTATTTCTTAATAGGCATTACTAACAAGCCTACTTTCTTTCTGTTTCTATTTTTATTTATTAGAAATCAAATATTATAATTTATATAAAAATACATGTTATATTTCAAATTATCCGAAAAAAAGTAACTTTTATAATAAAAGGAGTATAAAATGCTTGCGATAAATTACATATTTAGAAAACAACGAATTACATCATGCATGTGGTGATTTTTCAAAAGTTTTGCTAAAAATGTGTGTAGTCACCGCTAATAAACTATAGACCGCAGTGGATTCATCGTGATCGTAGGACTTCGGGAATCCAGGTAGTGACTTAATAATTTCATTGAACGTGACTCTTTAGCAAAGTCCATTGCATTCCTATATCGCAGTTTCGAAACCGGTGCATATATTTTAAGATACAGCAGTTTGTAAAATCCATCTTTAGCTGCGTTGGTGGGCATGAAAATTATGTTTCCAATGTGCATGCCGTCTTGAAAGTACCAGTCCGACATTATCTGGAATGTACTTTCTTGTTTTCGGTTAACTTATTAAGGGAAAATTTAATAGTTATGTCAAAAAAAAACTCTTTTTCAAAACACGCTTCAGCACATTTCAAGCGCTAAGGTAGGAGACCGCCTTAAGATAAGATTGGACATAAAATTCTTATTTCCTGACACAATGTTTTTAAACTCCACATTTCACAGTCGAAGTATAAGACAAGTTACGCGAATATGATGTGCTTCAAGATCAGCACATTTATTGCTGCTTTGGTATTCAAGAAGCAATTGCTCAAGACCTGTAAAGATTTCAGCTCTTTCATCTCCATTCATGGCTACGAAATGCGTAGCTCCGGACAGGTGTAAATTTTTTTTGCCTTCGCGCTTGTAATGGAAGCCTTTGTATTTGGTACGTGATATTTTACATTAAAGATATTTCTAATCAAGAAAGCCGTACAGCTAACTTGGTGAATACGGTCTTATTTTATCGCGTATCTTGCGACCCGGTCCGGTTTCGCCCGGGTACAATTTAAATTTTACAGAGATGCACTAATAAATAAATTTGGAAAATACAACTACAATACTATATGATAGTAAATTAGTAAACTACTATATAAAACATACATACATACACGTCACGCCTGTCTTTCAGAGGAGTAGGCAGAGATTATGGATCTCAATTTACCACGATACTGACATACCTGCCTCCTTCGCTTTGTCCACATTCGTACACCTCTAATATAACAATATTATATGATAGTGGTTTAGCGAATTTCTTTGTATACAATATTAAATATTTTGCCTCCGACCGCCAGCACAAAATATTTCTTTTTGGCGTGATACTCAAAAGGGCTACGTATAGTTGTCCGTGTGAAAAACATGATCCACTCAAATCCACTCCAGCAACATTAATTGTTTGACCTTGTGCCTTATTTATGGTCATACCAAAATAAACTCTTGTTGAAAATTGGACTCTTTAAATATTAAAAGGTAAATCCGAGGGAATCATTACTGTTCTAGGTATGAAAACAGTTTCTTCAGTACCGCAGCCAGATAGAATAGTACCTTCAATTAAATAACTTTTTAAACTTTTCATTTGTAATTGAGTCCCATTGCATAATTTCGGTGGATTTATATTTTGCAATAAAATTATGGGAGCTCCAACTTTTAAAATTAGTTTATGTGGTGGGCTTGCCAGAAGGATTCAATGAATAATGAAACTCTGTGGGATAGTGCACAGCTTCTTTACTGTCGAGTAATGTATCTACTGAGTAATAGATTTGTGTTTGCGCATTGAATTTTGCGAGCACTAATTCATTAATTTTTTAGATGTTCAGCAGCAGTCTCTTTTTCTCTTTGCAAAATATTCCTTTCTCGTCTTTTAGTCGGCCTAGATTCACTTTCTTGTTTCCTTTATTTGCCTGTGATAAACGTAATAAATTTTAGAAATTGCTTTTTCACAATACTTTTTATAACTTTTAAAGTATTGGCGATTAGTGTATACTGTTAACTAAATTTCTTATCAACATTAAACAGTTTTAATTATGAATTATATAATTATGATAAAGATGAAGTTCTTTGTGTTTAGAAAAGACAGTGAATTTTACGTTTGTTTTTACTGCATAATTAAAATTGTAAATACGCACATTACTTCTTATCTATTAAAGAGATATATATGCTAACGCTCACTTTTTCGTAAATAATTTGATTTTGCTTCGTTCTTTTCTACATGATTTTGTTACATCTCTAAAGAATTAAGCAGCGTATTGCATAAGAGCGCGCTGGCGGCAAACCTTTTTCCCCAACTTGATTCACTAATACAGTTAATGCTCAGCTCCTATGAGTGCAACGGCAATTTTTAATACACACAAACCTTCCTTGATAAATGCAGATCATAACAGTATAAACCGCATCCTAATCCGTTTAGTTGTTCTCGAGATTAGCGCAGTCATACAGACAGACAGACAGACACGCGCCAGGGACTTCCTTTTATACTATGTAGTGATATTATTCGCATTTGACTGATATCAGCTTGAACAGTATCTGAGGCATGTAAAAACGAGCTTGAAACAACATATATGTCTTGGAAGATCTAATGCTGAAACGAATATTCCCCGAGGATCTTATGTTTATACATCAAGAGCTGATACCCTGGAACATGTAATTATCTGTAAGATGGTCACTGTTACTGTCACTACTGCAGTGACAGTACAGTAGTTACCGCTAATGTCGTCCCTTAATTCGTCTTCAGTATGTCCAATTCAATTTCATTTACTCTATTTCCAGCTGTTTTCCAAATAAATTCACAATTAATCTTTTGTGCATAATTAAAAAATATCCTGTCAGCTGGCTATGAAATGAGTTACTTAAGCACGTGTGTTTAACTTAAAAGCGACCACCTATCATTTAAATATAGTTTAATGATTTTTTAAATTATTTTTTGTATTTTCTAGTTGATACTTTCGTGGCTGAGAGCGAACTGGACTGGGAAAAATTGGTGTGGTAAGTTACACACATGAACGTCTATTGCCTTTCCGTTTATACTTGAATTAACGGTGGCTGACAATTTATGACACGAGTGCGATTTGGATGCTTCCCATTTATGTCCTGTGCATTGCTTGTTTTCCGTGTAGTGGAAGTTTGCAACGTGTGTTTGCTGGGTTTCAGACTAGTGTGATAAATGCCACATTATTTTCCCACTTTGGGAGTTATACTTCGTTTGCCAACTGTAAATTACGGTAGATTATTCGTGTAGAGGTAAAACTCGTGCTTGTTCTAGGATTTCCGTGTGGTGTTTTCTGCTTGCATATCGGTTCAGACCCAGTTGCCTTTGACGAATTGCTGGAGCTGAATAGTGTTAGGGTAAGGGTTCGCGTAACTCTACTTGACTGGCCAACGTATTCTGGAAAAGATGAACGAATTTTTGATTACAAAGTTTTCATAATAGGTGGGCCTAAATAATGCAGAATAACGAGAAATTTTATGGTTACATTTAAAGTTGATAGAGCAATAAATTTTTCCATTGAAATTAAAAATTAGCACAGAATGTTCAAAGCTATGATCTACGCAAAAAACAGCAGTCACGTTATTTTACACAAGTGTTTGTAATTCAAAACAAATATCTTCATTTAGTTATTTCAGAATACACGTAATCCAATTTTACTTGAAATTATCAAATACATTATTACTATAATACCACTTCGTCATTACAAACACGTGTCAAGTGCAAAATTATTCCTAATTTTTNTATCAAATACATTATTACTATAATACCACTTCGTCATTACAAACACGTGTCAAGTGCAAAATTATTCCTAATTTTTACAAGTAATTCAATGCATTTTATTCTGTTAATATACACAAGTTTAACGAGAAATTAATTTCTTATGGTAGGGGAAAGGCATCCAAGACATATCAATCTCACCTACTGTTAAATTTTTAAGTATAAAATATGGGTCAGTCGCCTTGTGTTTTATTGATAAAAATTGCAACTCCACCTTCACAGGCCCAGCTATAGAGAAATATTCTAGTTCTTACAAAATACAAAATAACGAGTGGTGTTTGCTAATGCGCAACTTAGGNTGCTCTAGCTACTATGAGTGCGCATTGTGTACCATAATAGTGCGCACTTTACACAGATAAAATGTATATGTCTAAAGTACCTTCAAATGACGAACACGGCCCATGACACCGTTGTTGGCATTTAATACATTGTATTCAATATTCTGATATTGTGTCAATATATCTTTCATCAGATCCTGGGCAGAATATATCAATTTCCGCTGTATTTGAAGTTACAGACTTCTTCAGAGGACATGAAGCTTTCCCCATTTTACTTTTGTGAATCATGCTTTTTATTATCACTCTCAACAAGAGAGAATTTTTAAATTGAGAGCTTGTCACGACCTCCGATTGCCTTCCTTTATTTTTCCCTTACCATTTGTATCTACTTTGGAAGAGGAATTAAGTAGGCTGGGGAGATTCATCTTGCTTCAGTCTGTTCTTCTGTAAGAGGCCAATTTTTCTTTGTACAGCTGGAAGATCTGCTTTCATCGTGACCATTCGCACTTGACTCACAAGCATACAGTTCTTCATCAAGAAAAATTTCACTATTCAACATACTAACATTAAATACCCAAGGTCTAATATTTCCACAGGGGTCAGGGAAATCCAATCCAGTTACAGGAGTTATACTAATTGGTAATTTGGTCCTAATTAGTTGTATTATTCTCACGATACACAGAAAGACACACTCCCAAATCATTGCCAATTTCAGCAGTTGAGTGTGAGTTGAGATTTTGCGCTCTGCTCAGGACCCTTTGCACCACCAGGAACAATTATGTTGCTAGTGTCCATTGGCTCCTATAGATGGGGCTGGGCAATTTCATTGGGTGGGTGAGAATCCTCATCGCTGAACATGAGAACGCTATATTGATGAGTTCCTGCAGCATCCAGTAAATGTTTACTTTCTCCGTGGTGGCAACCTTTTCATGTGCATTCTGGAACAGAAAAAAAAAATAGCCTTCGGAAATTGGACAGTAGGGAAAGTTGTGCATCCATGTTTAAGATTCATTTGCAAACAATGAGTTCAGGTAGCCAAATAATCATCTATAAGGAACAGAACTCTGTGAGTTGTATGAGAAGGTAGTCAGAGTGTGATATTCTGTTCTCGGTACAAAAGGACAGCGTCAGTAAAATATTGGGACTGGTGACTGTCTAGTATTAGGAGTACTGGGCCATCCTCAAATAGTTTAACATAGTATTTCTTGAAATGTTTACGAAACCAAGAAGATACAGCTCAGAGTTGATGAATCCACTGTCCGATATCATGTGAAGAGATCCTTTAGGAGCACCATTCTGAATATCTCCTGCTTTATAATTTTTCTGGGGAAAATATTGACAGGAGGAAAAGAATCCAACAAGATTTATGCAAGAAAATAACATCACCATCTGTTCTCTCTCTGCTGAAGACACTTTGCAAACTGAATGTTTGGCTTTGGAAGAAATTACTGTAGGGACATTGTTTGGGACAAAACAGAATCCACTTTCATCCATACTGAATATGCGATGTCATTTACCAGAAGTACTGTGGGAACTTCTAGTAACAACAAAATAAAATCTTAACTGGCGTCAGCAGAAGAATGTCTCTGAATTACTGCAGAGAAATAGGGATGCCTTTTCATGTGGACCAAAATACCTTGGAAGGACTAATGAGACCTGCTATCACATTGATACAGGAGATGCCAGGCCAATGAATCAGCCACCAAGACGACTGCAACTAGCTTCGCATGGGGCACTTGAAGGAATTCTCAAGGAAATTAAGGAGTTAGATGTTTCAGACACATCAGTTAGTCCATGGTTATCACCTATTGTGCTTGTTAGGACTAAAGATGGCTTTCTGAGGTTTTGTGTAAATGATCGACAGCTAAACAATGTGGCAAAGAAAAACTCTTATCCGCTTTCAAGGATAGATTTCACATTAATCAGTTTAGCAGGTTCACAATGGTTTCCTACTTTGGACGTGAAGAGTGGGTACTGGCAGTGCGAGGTGGCTCCAGAGGACAAAGAGAAGGCTGGTATTTTTGTCCAAGAGAATGGAACCTGGCAGCTCAAAGTTAGGTATTTTGAGCATTGTAATGCCTCTGCCACATTTGAATACCTGATGGAAAATGTTCTGCCTTTAAATATTTGTCAGGTTTACATAGATGACATTGTTGTGACAGGAAGGCCATTTTAACAGCACCTATCATGCCCAGACTCTATATCCTAGAAAGTGGCCACAACAAACTTGAAACTGGTTCCTAAGAAGTGCCACCTGTTCCAAAAGAAAATTTCTTGGGACATGTAGTGTTGGCCCATGGGATAGGAACAGACCCTGATAAGACCAACGCAATAATAAATTGGCCGACACCAACTGTAGAAGTAGAAGTGTGGAGGTTTCAGGGATTATGTGCCTGTTACCATCGAATTGTACCTGGGTTCGCCAGTATCGATAAGTCACTACATGAAATGACTGAGACGAGAAAGAGATTTCACTGGACCACTGAGTGTGAACATGGTTTTAGTAAACTAAAGAAAATTCTGATATCTCCACCAGTCCTGGAATCCCCGAAAAGTGAGGGTGTATTCATGTTGGGAACTGATGCTGGGGATGTAGATATTGGAGCAGTGTTATCTCGGGTTCAAGATGGGAAGGAAGGACCACTAGAATACTTCAGTAAGGCATTGCATAAGCCTGAGAGAAAATACTGCTTACACACAGGGAGCTTCTGGCAATGATGACAGCAATTTCACTCTTCCACCCCTAACTTTAGGGCAGACATTTTATTCTAAGAACCGACCATACTCCATGATGCTGGCTGCTATATTCAAAGAACACCGAATGCCAAATAGCTCAGTGGATGGAGAATCTTCAAGAATATTACTTTGAAATACAGCACAGATCTAGACACCATCACAGCAATGCAGATACACTATCTAGGAGGCCATGTGAGCCATTTTGTCATAATTGCGAATGGAAGTAAGAAGAGAGTGGAGAATCACCGATGGTATGGAGGACAAGAATTCAAGGTTCTTTATCTTATGATGGGTCACCTAACTGGAGTGATGAGGGCATTAGGAAAGATAAGCTGAATGATAGCACTTTACAGCCTATATTAAAGAGGAAATAATCTGACTTTCGGCCAAAATGGGAAGAGATATCTAGCCTGAGCACAGCTGTCAAAGAATACTGGGCACAATGGAATAGCATCATACTGAAGAATGGTGTACTTTACAGAAACTGGGAAATTAATAATAGAAAACAAACATCCTTACAGTTTGTCCCACCAGAATGCAGGGTTCCAGAAGCCTTAAAATAATTGCATAATGCTTGCAGCCAGTGGGCACTTTGGCGATAATAAGATCCTCGACAGAGTTAGACTCAGATTCTACTGGCTAAATTTTGAGTTGTATGTTGAGAAGTGATGCAGATTGTGCGAAACCTGCACTGCGGGGAAGGGCTCAACGATCAGACGACAAGGTCACCTCCATGAATACAACATTGGAGCCCCATTCAAGAGGATGACAGTAGATATTCTGGGCTCCTTGCCTGTCACTGACAGAGGTAATCGGTATCTACTGGTGGCCCAATATTACTTTACTAAGTGGCCTGTGGTCATTCTCCTCCCAAACCAAGCACCACGAAGTGTGGCCGATGCACTTATAGAGAATATATTTTCGAGGTTTGAGGTGCCACTAGAACTCCGTTCTGATCTGGGAAGAAACTTTGAAGCAGCGGTCTTCTAGGACATGACGAAAATTCTGGGTATGAGAAAGGCTGGGACTACAGCCATACACCCTCAGTCGGATGGAATAGTCGAGAGGCTTAACCGTACTCTTAAGCAGTACCTGTCGATTTTTGTGGTAGACAACCAAAAGGTCTGGGATTCCTAGATGCTATTGTTTCTTCTTGCTTACCGCTCAGCAGTTCACATGACCACAAGGGTAACACCATCAAGGATGCTGTTTGGAAGAGAGCTGTGCCTCCCCAGTGATCTGCTGTTGCCGACTGACAGAAGAGGAAGCTGTAGACCCTGATTATGCCAGCGAACTACGTAACAGATTTGTTGGCATTGAAGATTTTGTTCGATAGAACCTCAGAATAAAGAGAGACCGAATGAAGACGTGGTATGATAGGAGAATGTCGGGCGAAATATTTCAATAAGGACAACTTGTGTGGCTGCACAACCCACAGGGAAGTAAATGGCACAGCCCAAAGCTACTGAAATGTTGGGAAGGCCCCTACAGGATTCTGAAGAAGATCAATGGTGTGGTTTTTTTTGGATTTGTCGCCAAAGCTTTCGGGCGAAGTCGAAGGTGGCCCACATCAACCGACTGGCACTCTACGAAGGTCCTGACGTTGCCTAGTCTGTTCGGGACGAACAGACTTGTGGAGGGGGCAGTTTTACCGGTCACTGGTCTGCGCTGCTGACTTTGGATCACCCTGCGCGAGAGAGTGGAAGAGAAGGACAGAGTAGTGATGATAACATATCAGCACGTCCATGGGATGTCATGAATGACAGGTGAGCGAACCAAATATGTGTCACAAAAAGCGATAATCTATTTTGCTGTCTACGCTGCTGACCCTGGTTGTATTGATTTTTTCATTTATCTTAAGAATGCTCTGGATTACTGATCTCGTTCTCTTAGTGTAACTCGGGGTTCGTTGAACCTTCCAGATGGCCAGGGCAAGAGATATTAAAGTGCAAAAGGCCTCCGATCCGAGTAGTTAATGAGTGAATGAGGGGATGAGATCCGAGCAATATCAGACGAGCAGCGAGAGAAGTGACCAGAGGAAGGGAAATCTGCGACTGCGAGTATCAGACAGTAAAGAGTGTGGCTGGCTGGTCTATTGGACTAGATGCGTGTGTGAAAGACATTACAAATGGTGGCAACAGATACACTGAAAATGTGTTAATGATGTGTATGGTTTAATAGTCTGTAATCAAACAGAGACAATTAAGAAGAGCGTTAATTATATTTGAAATAGACATTATATATTGTGCTCGGTTTTAAATAAAATATATAATAGTGGAGACAGATAATTTAATGATGTAAATCATAGTTGTGTGAATAAAGTAGAAATCAAATTTAGTTATTTTATTATTATTCAAACCCCCATCCCTCGTGAACTCAGATACGCCGCTCAGGAATGATTGTAACAATATAGTATATTTTTAATTTTATTTGGAGTTAAGCATATCTACGACTGGAGTCCGCAGCTATATTCTGTACCATATAAGGCCACTTTTTGACAGCTCGGCGAAAGTAGCGCCACTGTTTACATCTGACTACGTATCCTTCCGCCATCAGCTGGTCCGTCACGCCGGGGCTGTATTTTTTATCAACACGCTGTCAGCTAATCCAATTCTCATTGTACTGTAATGCTAAACAAATTTTAAGATATTTTAAGACTGACATCTGTCTAAAAATATAAGTAGGTTACAAAAGTAAAAATATAAAATGTTAGATATTTGATAACTCTTTT
>NQII01006832.1:0-110340 GCA_002778355.1 Clitarchus hookeri | reverse complement strand
AGTCTCGTTTCCAATTGTATCGGGCGGATGGACGTGTACGGGTATGGAGACATTCTCATGAATTCATGAACCCTACAAGTCAACAGAGGACTGTTCAAGCTGGTGGAGGCTCTGTCATGGTATGAAGCGTGTGCAGTTGGCGTGAAATGGGACCCATGATACGTCTAGATACGACTGACAGGTGAAAATACGAAAGCATCCTGTCCGATCACCTGCGCCCATTCATGTCCATTGTGCATTCCGACGCACGTGGACATTTCCAGCAGAACAATGCGACACCCGACACGTCAAGAGTTGCTACCAAGTGGCTCCAGGAACACTCTTCTGACTTTAGACACTTCCATTGGCCACCTAAATCACCAAACATGAACATTATTGAGCATATCTGGGATGCCTTGCAACGTGCTGTTCAGAAGAGATCTCCACCAAGGCGGTGGAGTGCCCTGCAGTATTCATGGTGTGAATTGCCTCCTGCATACCTTCAGACATTAGTTGAGACCATATCACATCGTCTTCGCCACTCCTGCGTGCTCGCGGGGGCCCTACACGATATTAGACAGGTGTACCAGTTTTTTTGTCTCTTCAGTGTATGAGCAAGTGGAGAATGTATCATTTTTTTCCTTCAGGTTTTAGTGAGCCATGCATGCATTGGAATTATGGTGAGGAAAGGATACCTTATCCAAGGCTGTAAGTTTCAAATATGCTTTTCCCCCCGTCACAACGAATAGCGAATAAAATTAATTATGTAATCTTACCTTTTTCCCCATGTTTTATAACAGTATGGTCCAACCTTTAGTTACCCGAGGGCCAATCAAACTTTAGGATAGGAATGTGAGGGCCAGAGACATTACAGAAAGAATACGAATAACATATTTTATTCAAAAATTTTATTAAAATTTGTATTAAAATAAGTTTAATATACTAGTTATATATACCACTTCATTTTAGAGTTGAGAAATCAATGTGATGATTGGCAATGCTTTCCTGATAAAAGTTTATCAATGTCCACCGT
This sequence comes from Clitarchus hookeri, assembly GCA_002778355.1. Lineage (NCBI taxonomy): Eukaryota > Metazoa > Arthropoda > Insecta > Phasmatodea > Phasmatidae > Clitarchus > Clitarchus hookeri. Next base: position 109,328 of record NQII01006832.1, on the reverse strand, counting down.
AAGTTCAGTAAGGCAAAGTCTCAGGATCGATTGCAGTGAAGCACTTTCAATTCGATTTCTCGTTTTTTATTTAATTTGTTTGAGAGCAGAAAAAGCACTTTCGAACACATACAGGGGATGGACAAAATAATATGAACACCATGCAATATAGTACATTTTGTTGCATGTTGGCAACACTGCTTCCGTGTAAATAATGCGACGCGTATGTATTGCACAGTTTGCGTGCCAAGTCTTGTAGGTTATATTTCAGTGTATTATATACTTTTTTACGCGACGGTTAAAACAATTACAGCATACATAAAACATCGTTAAGCATCGGCTAAGAGGAATAGTGTGCGAAACCCAAAGTTAACTAACAGACTGACGAACATTAAAAAGAATTGTGGCCAGACAACAAAACTACCGCGGCAAAAGTGACAGCAGAACTCAACACTCACTTGAGTAATACTGTTTCGACAAAAACAGTACGGCGGGAGCTCCACAAAGCTAACATTCATGGAAGGGCTGCAATTGCGAAATCCTTTATAACTGAAGCCAACGCTAAGCTGCGAAAGAAGTGATGCCACGATCATAAAACCTGGACACTTGATGATTGGAAGGATGTGGTATGGTCCGATGAATCATCCTTTACGTTATTTGCTACAAACGGCCGGGTTTATGTATGGAGAACCCCAAAAGCCTACGATCCGGACTGNCGATCCGGACTTCCTGCTTCCTACAATCAAGCATGGGGGAGGTTTCGTTATGATTTAGGTCGATATATCGTGGTATTCAGCTGGTCCTCTCATTCACATCACTGGCCGGATTACTGCGAATGAATATCTCGACATTCTTAACGATGAAGTTCTTACTATTATTAGCATATTGCTGCCAAACACTGTCTCATTCCAAGATGATAATGCGCCCATACACACAGCCAAAAAGGTTTAATCTTGGTTTGAGGAGCGTCAGAATATCATCAAACCTCTTCCCTGGCCAGACCTCAACATAATTGAACAGTTATGGGGAGTTTTAGAGCAGAGAGTAAGGAGTAGATTTCCAGCTCCAACATCATTGAATCAATTGGTTAATGTTTTGGTACAAGAATGGGACAACATTCCGTTGGAAACTATTCAGACACTCTACGAATCTATTACACGAAGAATTGCAGCTGTTCTAAAAGCAAATAGTGGCCCAACACCTTATTAATAAATAAATAAATAAATATTGTGTATATGTTAGGTGTTCATATTTTGTGCATCCCCTGTATGTACTGCCAAACAGCGCTAAAATTTTCAGAGAGAATTTAAGCAGTTTAGGAAAACTGTTCTTTAGAAATCGGTTTTCCAGAAATTTTCAGGGACATCACACTTTTTAGTCTGGTAGAATGGGTCTGCCTGAAGACCACAAATTTCCATTTGAAGGTCGCAGGTCATCTCACTCACTTCAATATCAATGGGGTTGTTGAACAGTGCAAGTTTTGTTATTAGGGAGTCAAAATTTTGGAATCAGTCCTGGAACTCTTTCTTGATATCTATTATTATTTCATGAAACATACTAAAATTTGTGTCACTTTTTTCTTCTTTCAACTTTTGACAAGATGGGAAGTGGACCGTATTATTTGCTTTCAGTGCAATTTGCATTACATAAAGTTTTTTGCGGAAGCCCTCAATATGTCCATAAAGCTGGGAGATTGTTTTCTGCCTTGTAGTTTCAGGTTTAAAGCATTTAGATGGGATGTAAAAACAGTCAGAAAAGAAATATTTAAAAACTGGATTTCTTCCAGTTTTTCTTGATACTCATGCTTAATGTTTTCATTGCTGAGAAAAGCAAGAATTTAATTCCTCAGGCCAAATAACTGTTGCAGGCATTTTCCAGCACTTAGCCAGCACACTTCACAGTACAATGAAATTTCATTATACTCCGCTTCCAAATTGTCCAGGAATGAAATAAATGCTCTGTGTCTATGGCCTTTGTTGCCTCCCTTATTAAATTTACAGTATTTACAACAGTTTTCATTGTCTCACTGAGTCTTGTTATGTTTCCACAGAGAGCCTCCTGGTGGATAATGCAGTGGAAAAACAAACAATGCATGCCTTTTTCCTTTACACAGCACTACTAACCCAGTTTTATGACCAACCATTGCTTTAGCTACATCTGTTACAATGCCAGAGCACTTCACAAAACCTCCATATTTATAAATGTCATCATTCAGTGCGTTGAATATGTCAATACCTTTTTTTGCTGGTTTCTAATGATTTCAATTCCAACAGTTCATGAATTTCAAATTCTTCGTTTATTGTTCTGACAAAGATAAGGAGCTGGCTGATGTCGGCTATATCTATGCTCTCATCTAGAGCTAGAGAGTAAAATTCACATTTTTCCAAAATGTGAGAACCTGAAACTTCATCACCCATATCATTAATTCTTCTACTTACTATCTGATGAGACAAGGAAATTGTTTCAAAATTTTTAGCCATCTTATCTCCAAATGAAGATGCCATTCTTACAGCATTTCTCTTAATGAGCTCACCATTCCTAAAATACTTTACTTTTAGCTAGCTCTAAACATACCTCATAAGATTCCTTTAAACCAGCAGTGTTTGATGGTTGCTGAAAAATATTCTTCTGTCTAGTTAGTTTCAGCTTCAAATCATTAAACACACAATTTCTGGCACTTCCCTGATATTGATCGTATTTTGATTTATGCAAGCTGGTATAGCGTCTACTCACATTATACTCCTTCGAATCACCTAAGACTTGAAAACAGATAACACACTGTGGTTTTCCATTATGTTCAACAACAAAGTAACTTTCCTGCCACTTAGACTGAAATTGTCNGGCACTTCCCTGATATTGATCGTATTTTGATTTATGCAAGCTGGTATAGCGTCTACTCACATTATACTCCTTCGAAACACCTAAGACTCGAGAACAGATAACACACTGTGGTTTTCCATTATGTTCAACAACAAAGTAACTTTCCTGCCACTTAGACTGAAATTGTCGTGTCTCAACTTCAACACACCGTTTCTTAAGTTGCGCCATTTTAGGTACCGCTCTCGCAACAACGACGACGACAATCTCTCGTCGTACTATATCTCTCGAACAACCTCTCTCGTCAAAAACAACCACTTCGAACTGCCCTGCGCTCCGTTTTATAGGGAAACCGAAACCTTCCAGAAAATCCTCCTCTGCACCCAAACGATCGCGAACCTATCGGTAGCCAATCACTGGCGACCACCCGTCGCCTGGAGGCGGGGCCGCTTTTCGCGCCAGACGTATTCGTGAAAAAACTATTCTGATTGCTGGCGGACTTTTCGGGAACTGAAAGCTCTTGTAGGAGAAATTAAGNCTGGACGTATTCGTGAAAAAACTATTCTGATTGCTGGCGGACTTTTCGGGAACTGAAAGCTCTTGTAGGAGAAATTAAGATTGTAAGGTGCTGCTGATGTAAACTTTAAAGAAACCTAAAGTAGTATTACTTAAAAACTTAAAGCATTAAGAAGGGTAAACGATTTTTTTCCAAATATTAATTAAAAATATTTTTTCCAGTACAAAAATGAATAGGTGAGGCCCGCGAGCCGCTGGTTGAACCACACTGTTTTATAACATTGTATACTTTTTGAGATAAAATAAAACAAAATCTGAAAATCTACATTTTTTTAATCTAGCAAACTTACTTTAACCATTTCACCATGTGTGTATTTTAATAGCAAGTGAATTAGCACATAAATATTTTTATAGGGAGTGCGTTAGAATAATGCATATTATGAATGGAAGGTGCAGACACTTGTATACATCATATTTTCCCTGTGTGCTGGCTTTAATTTTGTTTTAAAGAAATTATGTTTTATCTCTAAAAAGTATAAAACAAAGTCGCTTATCCGCGTCTGCATGTGTATTCGCTTAGTACTTCTAACTTACTTAATGGATTTTGATGCGGTTTTGAACGTAATTTAGAGAATTTATTGAGCAAGGTTTTGGTGTATATTACATTTATATTTAATGTAAAGACAGTAGAGAAATGTCGATCCGTTTGTAATCAAGTCGTAAAAAACCGCTTTTAGGGCACTTACATGGCTCGCGCTGACTAAACCATAAGAGATCCATCAAATTAATTAACTACAGAATTGTAGATCTCAAAAAGGTCTACAGAAAAGTCCGTGATAGTAACCATTTTAGTCTTTCAAAGTATCTTTGTAAAAACTTAATTGTTACCGGGCGAAGCCGGGCCGGTTCGCTAGTAAAAAATAAAGGTGTTAGGAATGTGCGTGATGAACGTTTTATTTTTCTGCCATCAGTATGGTCTGTCTTTTTTTCCATCCAATAGTATGGTAACATGTATATTTTTCATCGATCAGTATGATAATGTGTATATTTTCCCAAGTGTCGAACCTCGACCCTTCTGTCATTGTACTCTTGTGTATTCTCGAATGAGCTAAAGACTAATATGTTTTTTCCCGGCGTATTAAAGTTTGTACAATATAACAAATGCACGCCCGTGAATTATTTTTGGAACTTATTANTATGTTTTTTCCCGGCGTATTAAAGTTTGTACAATATAACAAATGCACGCCCGTGAATTATTTTTGGAACTTATTAAAGTTTTACATGATAAATGAATATGCAATCGATTTCTGTTGGAGTAATTTATATAACAAAGCTAGCATGAAGCCACCGCCGTGAGCGAGCTGCTCGCCTCCTACTAAGGCTCCAGATGGCCCGCGCGCACCGCCCGCTGCTGTCNGAAGCCACCGCCGTGAGCGAGCTGCTCGCCTCCTACTAAGGCTCCAGATGGCCCGCGCGCACCGCCCGCTGCTGTCTGCGTGTTCAGCAGGAAGAGCAAAGTCTAAGTTATGAATGACTGCCAACTCGTCAATACTGCATATGGTACCAACCCATACCTGCTGCCGGCGTTGCTGCTGCCACTGAAACGATGGGTCTTACATATGCAAGGTCCCAATCTCCTAAAAAAAGTTTTTTTTTCATCAGTGGTGGCTACAGATTGCATTTCTTGCGGATGCCCAGTGACCTGATGTAATTAGGTATCTGAAGTTACCAGTCAGAATGCTAAAAAACTAAGGGTGGAAGAGCTATCGGTCACCTCTGGCATCAGACTAAAATTGTGCTGAGAGTCAACAATGTTCCCATTAAATACTTTCTTGACACTAGCACATTCTGGCAGACAATACTGAAAACAATAGCGGTAGTGTTAAGGGATTAAGTGATGGTGAATAATTGGTCGAACTAAAGTGTTCGGGTATGGGGTAGCAGAATAAATACTCAATTTCAATGGTAATTTAATTAGCATTAAAACGAAAATTTACTTTTTATTATCGGTTTTAAAGGTTTTAATAAAACATGTAAATATAATAAATTAGGTAGGTAGTAAATAACCATCATGCACGTAGGTATACTGTTGATTGGAATGTTTTTTTAAAAATAGGATGGAAATTACACAAATTTTTCCTATGTCCATAAATATGAGTGCTGTCAGCTGATATGGCAGCTGAATCGAGAAATTAATGCCACCTATGAGTTGGAAATAGAATCCAACACTGAGTGCACTGAGAGAACCCTATACTTAAAAAAAAAATTTTATATGGTTGCTGCTTTATGGCTAAATCGAAAACTCTCCTGGTGGGTGAATTAATACACTAGCATCACCTAGGTAATGAAAACACATGAAATCCAAGATAGTGTCCTACAGAAATGTATAAACAAGTGACAAATGCAAAAACCAAGATGGCATCTGCCAGAAATGTATACACAAATTAGAATACAAACGCAAAACCAATATGGTTGCCACTGCTCTACCCTCAAGTAGCAAGCCTCCCAAATCACCCCGAATTGGCTAAAAATTGCCTTTCTGCAGCTCGTTTTTGCTAGTAGGCTCGGTGCTTTTTTGAGAAAAATGGGAATTTTTTAGGAAAAAGTATTTGGTCGGTTTTAAAGGAAAATATTTAGGTAAAAATATTTGCCGGGCCCAGAATTCTTTTATAATTTTCAAATAATTTTTTTTAATAATGGTTTTTAAATTTTGCAGATTTTTTTTAGTTTTCAAGGTCAAATGTTATTGGGATCAAGGTCAAAGGTCACCCAGGCGAAGGTAAAATGCCAAGGTCAGTATTTATTAAGTTTAGGGGCTTTTATGAAAAATGTAAATAATTCACAGAAAATTGTATATTTCCACTCTACTAATGATGCAGAACATGAATATACTAGGGGCATTAACGTCCGACTAATTTCGTAATATATGCCCACCTAACCTAACAGAACCTAACCCCACGATGGGTGAATCACTATTTTACATTTTTAAACTAACCTAGGATTGTTGGGTTTTACACTAACCTAGGATTGTAGGGTTTTACATTAACCTAGGATAGTAGGGTTTTAGACTAAACTACAAATGTAGGATTGTAGGGATTTAAGGGAACCGTACAACACACCAAAATAATGTAAATTGACTCACCTAGGTAGGGGGCTGGTATAATTCCTCTGACGTTAATAGACGTAAACAAACATATTTCGCAAGTTTTTTAAATATGTTCTACTTATTTAAACATTATGCCCTCTTGAATATGAACAAGGTAAGCTGTGCAGAACCCATTAATGCAACTTTTGTTGGTCTTGGACGGGTTGTACTTATTTTAAAGCTACGCCCCTTGTATGTTAGTGTTCTACGTGATTAGTAGAGTAGAAATATATCTTAATTTGGAATTCTTTTGTGTTTTTCAGAAAAACCTTTAAACTTAATAATTACCCCATGGTCACCTGGATTCAATATGGCCGCCGGTCGAGCGGAATGACAAAGTATGAACAGCTCCGACGCTCCCTGCCAGAAGTCCCCTTTTCTCCTCTACTTTTGTGACCTGTGTATATTGTACTTTTATTAAAAAGGCCAGCATTTTCAAGACAGCTAAAGAATCTAAATAAAGCCTTTGTAAATTGTTACAACCACCACATAGGTATGTTAGTTTACATATAGAGGAAATATATGTAATCGTTACAAGAAAGTAGCACTTAACAAGAGATTCAGAAAACATGAACTTACCGTAAATGGACTGCAATTGCTTTTTGTACCACCTTAAGCTTAGTTCGCGATCAATTTCGTGTGACTTAAAGACATCTGCACAGAACCTAAACGAAAATTTGTGGCTCATAGTGAATGTACTCATCTTATGTTTAACCGATCACATATGATTAGAAATTTACTTGAATTTGAGGACTTGCGAGTTATTAGCAAACAATCTAATTTAGAAGTAGCAATTTTTTTTTATGAGCAAATACAAATAAAAACAACACTTCTATTGGTTGAAGACCTTACTCCATTATTATACATACACTTCCATTACGTAAATGTTTTTCATGGCAAACCGAGCCGTGGCGTGAGACAAGCAGAATNTCATTATTATACATACACTTCCATTACGTAAATGTTTTTCATGGCAAACCGAGCCGTGGCGTGAGACAAGCAGAATAATGCCGTGGCCGCACGCACGTGTGACGATATGTCAGAGCCGCTCCACGCCCACAATACTCTGAGCTCGCACCAGGCGAGGTGAATGCTAAAGAGCAGAAGGTAACTAACTGTACCTGACTTACATACCGTGAGGATGACAAGTGTAGAACCTCCGCAAAGCAAAGGCGTCGACCATTAGCTACCGAGACACTTCGCCGACTCTCAGAGCGAGCANCAAGTGTAGAACCTCCGCAAAGCAAAGGCGTCGACCATTAGCTACCGAGACACTTCGCCGACTCTCAGAGCGAGCAGTGCCTTGCTGTCTTGCAGAACACGAGACTACGAGCCATCTACCCTGCGCTTCTGTGTCCAGGTAACACGATAANCAGTGCCTTGCTGTCTTGCAGAACACGAGACTACGAGCCATCTACCCTGCGCTTCTGTGTCCAGGTAACACGATAAATCGCAATTATTCACACGTTTTAGCAAGAAAAATCCTCTTTATACACAGAAAATATTTTTTACTCCTTCACGAATAAACTGATTTTTTTTCATTAGTTGCTAATTTTTTTGTGACACTAGGGAATAATTATGAAAATTAAAACAAATATTGGTTTTTGTACAATGAGTTTACTTAATGGAAAATTTGCACAACTGGGCCTGCACAGTCAAAAAAATTATCACCTGGAATTTTTAAACACGTAGTACTGTCCTATCTTGCCGCTGTCGAAAATCACCTGTCACCGGATGTCATAAATTGCAGTATTAGATGGTGGGGTTTAGGCGGCTCTTCACCACAAGTTTTTACACGAGCCGATGAAAGATGAATATTGAGCAGCGCGGGAATGTAAGAGCGGGAAATGAGAAAATTCAGAAATCTGGGAGTGACCCGGTTACGCCTTATTTTGTAGTGGCAACTGATGGACGATTTTCTCATTAAGGCGGAACTTAGTTTTTTGTTTTATTCAGAGCTAATCAAAACTTGTATAGGGTAGAGAATAGAGATTTGCACAAACTTACAAACTCCAAAATGCAATCAAATTTAGGTCTATTTGCTTAAAAGGGGAGTACAACAAATATTACAACAGTTNACTTACAAACTCCAAAATGCAATCAAATTTAGGTCTATTTGCTTAAAAGGGGAGTACAACAAATATTACAACAGTTAGCCGCCACTTAAAAAATTTAAGTTTCAGCTCTGCGCACCACAAATACCCTACACATAATATATTTGCATAATACGCACCTATAAGAACATACGTTGATTAAATCATTATGAGCGTATATTAATAAAGACCAGCTGTTTACTTTTATGCACGAACTAAATTCATTAACAATACTGGAGTGGCAATACTCTTTATATAAAACATAGCCCTCAAACACCAGACTAATTTCGCCTCGAGAACAAATATGATCGTACTTTTATTTTTACAAAATAAATAAATATGTATTTTCTGTGACATGATTGACTAAATATTTGAGGTATTATTCAGAAATATTTATTTTATGGAAAAACGCCAATACAACTTGCAATTAGTCCCAAATGGTTAGCTCTGGGGCCAGATATACTATAGGTCAAATTTTAATGCATTTCTAACTAATAAATTATATTTTAATATCCTGATACTTGTTCTGACCAGTACAGGGTAACTTTCGTGCGAATATATTGCTAAGCACTACTACAAAGCAACACGAGCTAATTGCCTCGCTTACAACAGCTCTTAAAATGCTAACGATTTTGTCCCTTAAAATACATTATGCCTATGCTTCAATGTCACGGAGAAAAGTTATCGAAATTCTTAATGCTACTCTGGCGATGAGTCTACAGCTGGCCCAACCTTGATACACGAGTGCTATGCTGAATATAAATATACCGCTGATTACCTTGCTGTAGACGGCTGCTGGTACCAAACACCTGATGTCCTGTCCTTCGTACTCGTAGACTGCTCTCAAGAGGACGTACAACAAGAAGTAGCTCTTACGCTTTATTTTCCCACACGCTGTAAAATATCGTAGGTGATTGAGAAATAACGATGAAAACTAGTACAGTTTGTAGAGCCGAACCAACCATAGCGACGCCACCTATACTCTATTTGACTCTCTCGCCGTCAAAATGGGGCGACCACTAGTCCATTCACTTTACACTGAAAGTAGCCTTGAAGCGTGCGTAGTAGATGGAAACAAGCTCACAGTTTTCCCTCGGTGCTTAATACACACCGAAACTTATAACGGGCGTCAGTAGAAAATAATTTATGTCGTGTTTCACTTACACGGACAGTTTTCATTTTCCCGGCACTAACTCAAAACACTCCATTATTTATTTCATCATAACCCTTGTCAATGTCAACCAAGAGTTCGAAATCGGTTACCGTAATACTGCCCTACGACAAACCAGCTGGAACGGATCAATACTTTTCTCACAGCCTGCTACCTGCACGGATCAATACTCCCTCAGCCCACTCGCGGAATGGCACAGCTCCAACCTCTCGCTCGCACAACTAAACCGCAGCACCGCGTACCAACGACAACTAACCCACTCACGCGGCCGTCAAAACCAACTACAACCACAGCAGGGCGCGAACCTAACAGAAGTAAAATGTCCTAAACATCACAGAACCCGCGACAAAAAACGATGCCAGCTTTACAACAAAAATTGAAATGTGATGTGAATAATGTCAGCCGGTCACACCACCTGTTTTATACACTCACAAATGTTCAAAACAAAACACTTACAAAGGAAAAAAAACTCTTAGAAACAAAATCTTAAAACCCACCCCAAAAAAACTTAGAACGCTGAAAATATATAAGTAACACTCTCAATAGNCCTTAGAAACAAAATCTTAAAACCCACCCCAAAAAAACTTAGAACGCTGAAAATATATAAGTAACACTCTCAATAGACATGATAAGAAACTCTAAAACACACTTGAATGCAGATACAGGAAACAAACATTCGGACTACCATTACATATCGTTACCCCATGATGAACTAGCCGTACACAGTTTCAAAGCTGAGACGTGTGCCTTTTTGACCAAGAACTTATTGACAGAATTCTCCGAACTTACAGTAACTGGGGTAAAAAAAGGCTCACACTTTATGCGGCCCCTCAAAGGCCATGTACAACTTGGAAGAGACAAAGTCTAACTTTTAGCTCTGGGTGACTTTTCTGCATACTACCAAGTCACCCACCCTAAAATATCAAGATACTCTGTCCTTATTGTACTTTTCAGACCTTTTTTTGTGGTTTTCCAAAAGTGACTGGTATGCCTCATTCCAGACCTCAATATTTTGTCCTTTTTGGTCAACCAGACCAGAAACATCAATTTTCTTTATTGGCAATTGATGGAGGATTTGCCCATTAAGACGAGACTTAGTTTTTGTTTTATTGAGAGCTAATAANTTTTCTTTATTGGCAATTGATGGAGGATTTGCCCATTAAGACGAGACTTAGTTTTTGTTTTATTGAGAGCTAATAAATACTAGTAGTGGGTAGAGAATGGAGATTTTCACAAACATGCCTACTCCAAATACAATCAAATTGAAATATATTTGCTCAAAAGGGGAGTATAACAAATATCACAAAAGTTAGCAACAACTTAAAAAAATGTAAGTTTATGCTCTGCAAACCACAAATACCCTGCACATAATATATTTTCACAGTACACATAATAGACTGATTAAAACATTATGAGTGTATATTAATAAAAAAGAAACAGACCAGCTGTTTACTGTTAAACATTTACTAAATTCATAAAAATAGTGGAGTGGCAATACCCATATTGTTAACATCGGCCTTAAGCAGCATATTAATTTCGCCTCAAGAATAAACACGAAAACACTTTTATTTTCGACATCATTAAAATATATGCATTCGATGTGGCCTGATTGAATAGATACCTTAAGGCATTTTTAAAAAAATATTTGTTATGCAAAAACGCCAATACAACATGCAAACAATTAGTTACAATTTGTTAGCTCTGTGGCCCAATTGACTATAGTCTTTTCAGTGTTCCTTCACACTTTTTGAATCAAACCTTTGAAAATTCACCCCATATATTACGTGTTTAGTTATATCCTACATATGCCATGTAGCACAAACGTGTCATACCTATGTTAACATGACAATGGTACAGAAGGTCTATGTAAACTTTCGTGATTTAAATGGGTGTGATGATAATGTTCAAAATGGCGGTTTCATAAACATTTTCACCTGGCAATCTTCATAAATGGAGGAAAATAAAGTAATGCNGATAATGTTCAAAATGGCGGTTTCATAAACATTTTCACCTGGCAATCTTCATAAATGGAGGAAAATAAAGTAATGCAGTAGCACATTTGATTATTGTACACTGTCTATATACAAAGTGAAGTTAAAAGAGATTACATAGTTTCGTATATATAGCACACAAAACTAAAATGATTTTATAGCCACCATTCTTAAAATAAATGTATAATACTTATAATAATACATACATTAATATGGCCTACCACAGTACATCTTCGCCATATGTTGTAAGAATGGATTGATTATTTCCCGAGATAAGTGATACATTTTTTTTATTGGTGGGGCTATCTTTCAATATAGCAGAGAAATAAGGCTCTGACTAGACAAAGTTTATGTTTGTTATAGGTACTGCCAGCGTAAAAAATTTAATTGAAACTTGCTTGATAAAATACACTCAGCTAAAATATTTACATAGCCACCATTTTGAAAAAAAAAACGCCTGACCTACTTAAAACACACCAGTTTACAACACCTGCTGCAGTACTATGTTTGCCAAATTTGGTAGGAATCTGTCAATTGTTTCCCGAGATATGACATTAAAATTTATTTATCCGAATGGCACTAACTTACAAAATGGCGAAAAAAAGATGCTTTGAGTAGACACAGTAAATGGTTGCAATATCTACTGCCAGTATACAAAGTTATTTTGGAACTGATCACATGGATTAGACGATATAATTTTAGGCTAAATTAACTACATAGCCGTCATTCTTAAAATAAGTGTCCTACATGCTTAAAACATATAACTTAATATCACCTGTTTCAGTACTACTTGTTCGCCAATGTGCCATGTGGCACTATCTCCAAAATCGTCAACAAAAGTGGTCATGTGTTGGTATATATGATGCTTGTAATATATACTTTCAGTATACGAAATACGGTCAAAATTAATTTAATGGTAAGGCATATATACAAAATAAACCTAAAATATTTGCATGTCCCTCATTTTGAATATAATTAACTAATATAGTTCAATCACTTACGTTTACTTGGCCTTCCACAGTATTACTTACCTGGCAAATTGGATGAGAATTGGTTTAATAATTTTTGAGATATAATGTATACTATTTATTTCTTCATTTGGAACTATTTACTAAAATGGCCTGACAGATGGATAGAACGAGGCTGTTTTCACCCCTGCCCTCCTCAATCGCCAGATATATCACCACTATATTATTGCGTATTGGGATGAATGAAGGATATTATTTACTAAAGGACTGCACTAACACGTGAGGAACTACTTGCGTGTATCATGCATGCCGCTACAGAAATAAGGACAGCCGTGTGCAGCTACGTAGAGCAACACGTGCGGTTCATAGGCGTGCGGCCAAGTGCATGGAAGTAGACGGAAACATGTTTGAACATCTTTTGTAGGTTTGCTAGACGAAATTGTGTTTCTCAACTGTAAACAAAACCTTCTGATAATACACCACTGTATTTACTTCTGAAAGCGTTATTATTTTATTAATCATTCTTCAAATATTTCGAATTACTCTCAAAATACTGGGAATAGGACCCACATTTATATGACATATTTTGTTCCAAATTATGTAAGAAATAGGCCTTGTGAGTGGCGGTAACTCCTCGTGAATCATCCTGTATGTATTATTGTAGTTTTGTGTTAAAGAAGAAATTACATTATTTTACTAAGGCGTAGCAGCGTTCCCGATGCACTGCACACGTGGAAAATATATTACACACTTATCTATAAAATGTAGTACTGAATTTGTTAGTGTTGTGATAGTTGCGTTTATATGGTTGCAGCTGAAATGGCGCGAGATGAAGTTAAGAAAATTATATTAGATTCATAGCGTGTAGTGGGTTGAAGGTCTATAAGACAGCCGCTACTAAAACAAACACTCACTAGATACGGCCAATGTCCTCTGTAAGGCGCTGGGAAATGCAGTTCTGGCTTATATGTCCATCTGTAATCGGCAAGGCCGACTGGAGATAGTCTTGAGCCAGTACGCTCACTTCATCCGCCGCCTACCTGGCGTTTCAACAGCGTCGCAGTGTCTTTAAAATACACTTTATTTTCACGAAACTTTTCAACGTTAGTCTGATGTGCTGATCTACTAATAGAATACTTACTTCAAACGAGGTGCTTTTCAGACTGACGTTGAAAAACATTTTGGAGCACTCCAACATAGCCAACAACGGATATTTTAAAGCGCTGCATCTCAAATATAAATGACAGATACATAAAACCAAAACTTTAAAGGACCCTGCTTTGAACCATCCTGCAGAATTTCCACCAATAAAATGAAGAGGTGACCGCTTAAAGTGCCATAAGAACAGGCACCACAACGAGAACACTGCACGCCTGTCCAGAGCGTTGCACGTAGCGACGATGGCGCACTAGATGTGCGTGGCAGCGTGGCTCATCGCTCCCGCGCTTCTTGGCCTCAAACGCGGAAAACAAGCCCAGGTAGACCGCTCACACACCACCTACAATTATTATAGCTGGTTCACAGCTAAATACGTTTAGTTTACAAAACTCCGCTTGCTGAGTTTCTTTAAACAAAAACTGATTCTGAGGTAAATTTGCTTCCAGAAGTGTAGTTGTTGCTAAAATAAAAACTAAATGCTTTTTTTTAAATATACATAAATTAATTTCCTCGATAGTTCAAAATGATTTTCTTCATTTTATTTTGTGTAATGAGTTACACTGCTATATCTTGGATCATGATAATTATTTCATTCAATACTAGAGTACAGTTAAGATACTGCTATTAAAAACAATGAAACACTCAGTTTTTAATAGGTGAACTTTGGGATAAATCTCATCCATCATATTTTATTATCTGATTTTTTATTAGAAGAAAGAGTTCGAGACTTAGAAAAAGACATTTAGCTATTTACATTGCTTTACAATAGACACAAACACGTCAATTGACGTATAATCGCTATGTCACAGGTAATCTAATAAAGTATCAACATTTTTTTACCATTTTACAACTACTAGATAATGTGTGCGCAGTAGGTCTAAATATTAAATTTAAAAAAATATTTATCAACTTGAAAAAATGTGTGGTTTTTTTTTGTTAGTAATTCCTCTAAAACAAAAATTAGACAGAAAACTAAAAAGTCTGCGTTAATGATAAGACTTGGTGTCTTAAATACGCTCACCTCGACACCGTCTACAACTTCCAGTAGTCCAAAGGTCAGCTGGGCTGGCCAAGCATCGTTGTCGTAGAGCAAGCAGCAGCTGCAGTTAAGCCGGCGGGGTCGCCATTCTGCAGAGGCCAACTCTGGCCGTGGTAGTGGCAAGCCGGAGGTGAGTTCTTGCGACCGCTAAAATAAGTTCCACGTTGGGAAGCCCAGGGTTGACGTCATTCAGATTGCAGCAACTGTTTGGGAGGCCGGTTCTAGGTCACTCGTCGGTAATAGTGTGAGCTTTGTTATGTAGCACCTTCGTGACGTAACCTTGAGTACAAGTAGTTAGAAAAGGCCGGTTCGATCGCAGCTTCGTGAAAGGGAGACAGGGAGGACCAGATGGCCGCCGGCGACCACATCAGGCTCTTAAATTCCACCACCATGGCGGCCATTTTTGAAGCTCGTGACCATCATTTTGGAGTCAATTTGCCTAGAAATGTCCCTTTATCCGCCAAAACGTCAAAAAGTCCCTTTTTTTCCTCGAAATTTCCTTTTTCCCTAAAAATTCCCCTCATTTCTCAATTTTTTAAAAAAAATATTATTTTATCAAAAATTTTTCAACGATCCTACAATGTGGCTAGATGACTCATTTTTTGGCAATGAGGATAGAGGATTCTTGAGGATTTTCTCCGAGTCTTCCCCTACCATACTTCATGCTCTTGCATTCACAGGGTGCCGTGGTGATGCAGCGGATAGATGGCATGTTAAACTTCACCCCCTTGCATTCCAAGCTGGGAGGGTTATCTCAGAGTCTTCCCAAATACGATATAAACTACAAATAGTCATTTAAGCCCAATGCAAACTTATAAGCATAGTTGGCCGTAATTCCCGAACCATTTAAGATGTAGTCGTTAAAATCATATCATAGGCATCGATGCCGACAAGGAAAATTAACAAATGGTCATTTAAGCCCTATGCTAACTTATAAGCTTAGTTGATCGTAATTCCCGAACCGTTTAAGATGAACTCGTCAAATTCATAACATAGGCATAGACGTAGAGAAGGAAAATTAACAAATGGCCATTTAAGCTCTGTGCGTACTTATAAGCATAGTTGGCCGTAATTCCCGAACCGTTTAAGATATAGCCGTCAAATTCATAACAAAGGCATCGATGAAGGCAAGGGAAGTTAACAAATGGTCATGTAAGCTCTATGCAAACTTATAAGCATAGTTGGCAGTAATTCCCGAACTATTTAAGATGTACTCGTCAAATTCATATCATAGGCATCGATGCAGATATGTAAAATTAACAAATGATTATTTACGCCCTATGCTAACTTATAAGCACAGTTGGCCATAATTCCAGAACCGTTGTTGTAAGGAAAAGTGGGATTCGTTAGAGAATACTATACCATGTCACTAGTACCTCAGAGCCCGATGATGTTACACGCACCATTGCAGCTGCAGACCCCTGTAGTGAGCAGTCAGTGGCAGCCAAAGTAATGGGCGCTTGATCATGTGGCCCCGATGCTGCAGACGGCAACGAATCGTTCATGCGGATACAGGTTGATGTACTACATGCTCAACCAACTGAGCGAGGCTGTTTGTTGTGGCTGTACAATCCATAATCACCATGGGTATCAGACATCTGTCATCACCCTCGTTGGTGCAACAGAGCCATTGGCTTCCAGCACGTCGCTCCTCAACCAACTTATCTCATATCTGCTTCACTGTGGTTGCATTTCTTTCAATAGGAGAACCAATTTTGTAGTATGTATTAGGGTATACCACGATTTTCCCACGGTCAAAGGCGAAAATCTGTTCGTTTGGCGGTCGTATTCTTCAATGCGGTATGTTCACTACATCTATGCACACTAAAGATGAATGAAAACAATGCCATTATATCTCAGCAGTTCTCCAACTTCCTCTTATATACATCATATCAGTGTCGCCATTGGCGCATGTGCTGCGCCACTAGGCTAAACAGCTAATCATGCAATTTTCCTACCCTGTTCCATGCATTCCCCAATGTGTTATCATTCATGTATATCATTCTTGGTGTTGCAATTCGTAATAGCTAACACAACCATACTCAACATTCCACAAATAAGCTCAATAAGTGTTTCTGGTGCAAAAATAAATGCACTAATCCCAGTGAATTGTTAAGAAAAGAAATTTTTAGTTGCGGTAAAGTTTTGTCGCCTCCCTGAGTGTAATCATGTATTCGTTCATAACCTTGAGGTTAATAGGGGTCGGTTTTTACACTACACCAGCTTAAAAAAACGCAAAATAAACAAACATCCTGGCTAGTTGGAGTATGGGGTCGAAATACAACCCGAGTAATTAGAAGTTACAGATTAATAAGAAAAACAAGATAAACAAATCTGGTATCAAAATTGGAACAATTCATGTCCTGGTGGCCCGCAGTCCAACTAGCAGCCGCAATTTGCGGGTTGCGGAAATGTGAGGTTCTCTGTCATCTTCAACGTTGTAGCCAAGCGTGTGCAGCATTTTTGTGTGTAGATGGCAGCACGTTATAGAACAAACTTGCGATTGCACCACTGAAATGACAGCTAACAGCATCGCTAAAGAAAACCCCGGGGGGGGGGGGAGGGAGACGCCCAATTGCCCCACTCCCCCCACCCGAATGATGTGCAAACATTACTCTGGTTAACCCAGTGCCACATAATCAAAGATGCCAACCCCCCTCTCTATTAGTATTTTCTCTATCTACTAATAAAGAGCATGGTTTCCACCCATCTGTCTCCTGTAGCATTTTTATAATAATTTTGATAATGCATGCAACAATTTTTAATTCTTTCCTGTCGAAAGGGCTTTTACGGTACCTATTCCGGTTTTTCCCTTTCTCTTCTTAGTATAGTAGATTAGCTATAAGTACACTTAGAAAGGTTTTCATGGCCGAATCGTGGCCATGGCAGCCCAATCCCTCGCTGCCGCGATGCGTGTCTCCTTGCATGATTTCCTTCCCTTGTAGGCGTATGGGTCTTAGCCCTGAGACCCAATAATCCCCCGTCCCTACCACGGGCACACATAACACTTAGTTTTAGGGTAGGTTAGAAAAAAATTGCAAAAGAAAACTGCACAGTAGGGCGAGGTATGTGGAAATTATGGCTCCGGCAATTGTTCAGTATAAAACATTCGGCTGGTATGTGTTTACTCCTGAAAATAGAGTAAAGTTAAACTTATGGCGGCTTCTGCAGAGCATTCATATTAGAATATGCTAACTGAAAAACATACTTAGAGACATACCACAGTATGGGATTCGCTAATATGTGTGAATTTCGAGATGTATAAAATTAATGAGTAACAAAAAATTTACTGATGTAACTAATGTGCCTACTCTCTTTCAAATAGGGGCAAATAATATTTCATGTAGTTCTCAAAAAAATTCATGGCAAATAGGTCTCGATATCACATTGGCAGCAATGTCATTATAGATGAAATCAGAATAATATGCAACAGTATGAGGCAATTATATAATCACACGCGGCTCACCCGGTACTAGAACAATGAAAACCTCGTACCATAATATAGAGTGCAATCAACTGCATTACAGAGGTAGTATTTGGAGTCTCAACTTCGGACGAAATCAGTCTAATGTTTTGAATTATAGGGTTTACTAGACTTAAATATTTACAAGGCCGTATTTTTAAAATACGTGTCTAACCACTTAAACACATACATTTACATGGTCTGCCGTAGCGCTACTTGTGTGAATAATTTTTGTGAAAATCGGTTCATAGGTTCCCGAGAAGTAGCTTAAAAACGTTATATTCTTATTTGGTGCTATCTTACTGAATTGCCTGTATTTCTATTAGATGCTATTTGCAAACCAAGTTTGGTTGAATTATGTTAAATTGTTAAATAGAAATGACAAACTTATCAAAATACTTATTTAACCACCTTTTTTAAAATCAATTTCTGGCTCCACTTAAATAATATAAGTTTACATGGTACTGTGTAGCACTAATGCTGTGCAAAATGTGTTGTAAATTATTAGAATGGTTCTAGAAAATGTGGCAAAATGTTTAATTTTCTCAAACTGCACTATTTTGCGGAAAGGCTCACAAAAAAAAAAAGGAATCTCTGTATGCATAATGAATGTTTATAATGAATACTGTTGGCCTACAAACTATGGTTAAGTTTTGTTAAATTGTTTAATAGTTACAAATTACTAAACTAAATTATTTATATTATGGTCATTTTAAAAAGGCCTGCCACGCCATAAGCATGTAAGTTTATATGCCATACTGTAGCCCTACGTGTGTGTAAAATTTTATGACAGTCGGTTGATTGGTCCAACAGATATAGTATTAAACCTCAGTTGTTTTTCATGTGACGTTCTTCGTTAATGGTGGACAGAAAGTATATGTATTACCACATTCGATGTTTGTCACAGATACAGTCAGTATACAAAGTTATGTTAACACCAGCTATAAAGGTTTGTAGATAAAGCACAATTACCTAAATTGTTTTACAGCCGCCATTCTGAAAAAAAAATATGTGGCACACATGAAACATATAAGTTAATATGGCTATCACAGTAAAACTTCTTCGACAAATATGGTAGTAATTGTTTAATTGTTTCCCAATATATTACACAATTTTTTCATGTGGGGTTATCTTACAAAATGGCGGATAAATGTATATGTATAGAAACATTTGGTGGTTATAATACATACTGCCAGCACACGTAGTTAAGTCAAAATTTGTATCGTAATTTCGTATGTATAAAATATTGAGGTAAAATGTTTATATGCACGCCATTTTGAAAATAACTATCCGAACGTCTTAAAACACATACATTTACATGGCCTGCGGTAGTGCTACTTTTATGCCAAATTTGGCAGTAATTTGTTGTATTTTTCCAAAAATATGACATGAGTGAGTGAAGCGATTTGGGTGGCTCTTAACAGCAAGGTCTTGAGAGCCGATGAGGATGATTAAGGGAAGTATGTAACAACGCCGGAATGAAAGGGTGGGGGAAACGGGAGATCCCCGAGAAAACCCGCTGACCAGCGNAAGGGAAGTATGTAACAACGCCGGAATGAAAGGGTGGGGGAAACGGGAGATCCCCGAGAAAACCCGCTGACCAGCGACATCCTCCAGCACGATTCCAACATGCGAAAATATGGGAGTGACCCAGCCAGAATTGAACCCTTTTTGCCTTGGTGGGAGGCGAGCAGACTAAGCGCTCACCAATTGTGGCCCCTGATATGACAAGAACATTGTAATGTTTCATGTAATTCTATTTCACGAAATGGCGGACGAAAGAGACTTTTTGTGAACACATTTGATANGAACATTGTAATGTTTCATGTAATTCTATTTCACGAAATGGCGGACGAAAGAGACTTTTTGTGAACACATTTGATAGCTGAAATATAAACCGTGAGCTTACAATGTTAAGTTGGAATTTATTACATGCTTTTGACGTTATAGCATATAAGGCTGAAAAAAGTATATGGTGTAAGTCATTTTAATAATTAATAAGTGTCTGACGTACATAATCTGCCGCAGTATTACTTGTTTGCCAAATTTGTTAGCAATCGAACAACTGTTTCCCGAAATATGCCATAAAATGTTTTTATTCGTGTAGCTCTAGCTTACAAAATGGCAGACTAAAGACGCTGCGTGCAGACACATTTGATAGTAGAAATTAATATTTTGCTGTCATTCCAAATTTAGTTTGAGTTGATTTCATGGTTTCGACGAAAGAGCATATTAAGCTAAAATGGCCGTACGGCCGCCATTTTGATATATAGCCGCTATTTTGAAAATATGGGTCTTCCCTTAAAACATACCAGTTTACTTCACCTGTCACAGTTCTACTTATTTTCAAAATTTTGTAGGAATCAGTCAATTGATTCCCGAGATATGACATTAAAACTTTATTACTTCATGTCGCGCTATTTTACAAAATGACGGATAAAAGTGGCAAAATGTGTTGTTACATATGATGCTTGTAATAGATACTTTAGACATGCAGAATTTGGTCTGACGGTATTATATATATTCTAAATAAGCCTCATTTTTTTAAAACCACTATTTTAAAAATAAATGCCTAATATTTTGACCTGATGTAATATAGTACTGCTTGTGTGCCAAATTCGTCGAGAAGTGGTTCAGTTTATTTCGATATATAGTGCAAAATCTTCATTTTTTCATGTGACTCTATCTTTCAAAATGGCGGACCAACAACAATATATATTCTAAATACAAAACTTACATAATATAGTAGGTACAATATCTTGTATAGGACAGTTGAATAGTTGCTGAGATATGACGTATCAATCAAATTATTTTCATTGCTGCCATTTTGATAGTTAACATCCGGCATGGTTGAAAACTATAAAAGTCAGATGTCCTTACTAATTACTATATTTGTACAGATTTTGGTAAAATTCTGTTTACGCGTTCAAAATTATTTTGGGGAGGGACGCGCGCGCACACACACTCACACACATAGACACCTACGCATACAGACACGCAGACAGTAAAGTCATCTCACAAGCGTTTCTTTCCTTTGGGCTGTCGGTTAAAAACAGGTTTTTTTTTTTTTTGCCATTCATTGTGTTTATTCATTTGACATGTGTCTCAGTTAAATAGTGTTATACATTTCACAAGCCCCAGCCAAAATTACCTCTTGAGTGATTATCTCTATTATAATAACAAAGAACGATAAAAATATATATTAAAATTATCCGTGATAAAAGTTTGAATATGAAAAAAAACTTCTTAAACGAAAAAATTTTGGGTGTAGAATTTTTGTAGTCTAAATACTATGAATTTTTAAAATGATGAATCCGAAACGTTTTGAATCTAGTATACTCTAAATCTTGACATTCAAAGATTTTAACATTTTTAATGATAAATGTTGTTTTCAGTTAAATTATTCCATTTTAAATGACATTTTTTTAAATTTGCTACAGCTTTCAATACAATCACATGTTTGTTGTATCTTAAATCAGCGAGTACTAAAAATTGATAATAATTTTTTGACTTTTTCAAATGTAGTTATATTCAATAAACAAATTCTCATTATTTTATTTATTATGTATTTCATTACTTGTAATTTTTACTTTTCACGGCAAAATAATATAAAAAATAATAATTTATATAAGAAAATTAAATGTTTTAACAGAAATTTGTTTAATCCTGCTAGTAAAATAACGTATAATTTTGTTTTAAAAAATTATTTATAATTAATTATTGATTGAAAATTTTAGGTAATGGCCTAGGAAAGCTTTTTATTTTCAAATACTGTATTTTTAATGATATTTGACGTGCTCCTTATTGTTTTATGTTCTGATTTTATTCTTTTTAAAATCTTTGTAGGATTGTTTTGAAAAAAATTGATTTTGGCCTCAGACTCGAATTAAAACTGATTCTTTCTCATGAAATTAAACTTTGACAGATACAAACGTGGTGGGTTATGATGGCGTCTTCATAATGGGAGTGGAGTGATTTTATCTGGCACGCACTAGGAGCTCTCTTCTAACAGGACCACGCACCACCACACACATTTCAACCCACCATTTCTTCTTCTCAGTAATTCTAATCCGAGTTTGGAGCCGTGGTATGGCTCCCATGCTCAAGTAATTTTAACGTTGTCGGAAACATCAGGGAACCACCTAAGAATAATACTTTAATGTGGAACCCTTTAAGAAAGTGTGGCGTTCATTGTCTACAGACAACATCTGAAATCTCTCTTTGCATCCACGCTCCTTTATTTTTCTGCACTTCTGTGAGCCAAGATATGAAACAACGTAGAGTTAGAGACGTGAGTTTGGTGGTTCTTCATATATGCGCATATCAAAACGTAAGTNAAGTGAAACAACGTAGTGTTAGAGACGTGAGTTTGGTGGTTCTTCATATATGCGCATATCAAAATGTAAGTTGAAGTGAATTTGTTTGTAGGCNATATGAAACAACGTAGAGTTAGAGACGTGAGTTTGGTGGTTCTTCATATATGCGCATATCAAAACGTAAGTTGAAGTGAATTTGTTTGTAGGCAGTCCTTTGGTTATCAAAAAAAATATAATTCAATAAAGAAAATTACACAATGATTTAACAGGATAGATATTATTACTGGAATGTGCAGTACTCAAGTAAATTGGAAATCGTTACCCAGTCAGAAAAACAACACAGCTGAAACATTCAGAAACTGGTTTGCCATATATAAGGTTCATCCTAAGCCAAAATTTGGTTGTGAACTGTTTCTGTTATGCGTCCAACTGGAGCATGTATAAAATATTTCAAACGTGTATGCTAATTTGAATAGTCAATTTAAATATATGTTGTGATGTATCGTAATCGCCATCAGGCGTACAATACATATATAAAAGTTGCTTGAAACAGGCGTTTCTGTAGTAATACATGCAGATTTAAAAACATTACAAATACATTATCAGATAAACTGGCTTTACAAAATATATCTGAACAAGATTGAACTTCTCTTTCAGATGCCTATGTATTTATAAAGTTAATGTTGTTCAAAGTGTAAACAATAGTGTGTTGTAGGCAGTATGTGGGAGGAAGTGGGAGAATAAATGCCCAACGCAAACTTATTGTCTGAAAATGGCTGCTTTAAAGGACTACTCTCTGATTCGATAAGCTTACAGCGAAATTTTTGCACGGAGGCTTAGAACTGCGAACAGTAGGCAGCTCGGGAGAAGACTCTATTGTGGGTAAAACGAATACAAGGGAAAGAACCAACCGCAATTAAAGCGTTGTAGCCAGCCAATCAGAAGCAAGTGACCATAATAAATTTACGTCAAGCAATAAAATAGTGTATCATAAAATGTAGTAAAATTTAATCTTGACGTATCAAATTTTGAGTGAAATTTGTAATACGAGATATTAAGGATACATGCCAAGTATTGTGTAATTTTCGGGGTATTTGGTAAATAAATGTAGAACTTTGTTTCTGCTGGTGTCTATAAGGAGACGCGGTAATTTGGAAGTGAGGGGAAGTGCTATCCTCTTATTGAACGATGTTTTACTTTGGAATTCGCAGTTTTAAGACAGTATGCCTATTTTACAAAGAGAGTTTGAAAGGCGGCTCACGAGGCGGATAGCGTTCGGGGTATGCTGCAAGCCGCAGCTCCGAGTCCACACGAACTGAAATGATAAGATTTTATTCAGACTGATTCGCGATGCGAGGTTGCTTGCGGAATCCGTTTCATGTTTGCGGGTGCGTTAGCCGCAGATTCGTAAAATGGTTGTGAAGGAGACTTTCATTAGAGACCGAGTATGAATTGGAATAAATTTTGAGGTAATTGAACTTACAGACGCCTACACAAATGGGAACTACTTAACAGTTTATTCAGATTCACATACTCAAGAGGAAGGTTTTTTAATCCAAAGTACTTTATTAAAAGACACCTCAGAGTTACATGAATGGACAGTGTTTTATGAAAGGTTTGTACGAATAGAAATTGCAGTGTCGACTTATCAATACACTATTCCGTATTCACTAAAACAAATTCTCTTCCATTAAAATTTTGAAATATATCAATGGTTGGAGACATTTTAAACTATCATTAACTAGTGACCCGGCCCAGCGTTGCCCGGGTACAATTTAGTTTTTACAGCGATACACTAATAAATAAATTGAGAAAAGACAATTACAATATAATGTGATAATAATTTAGTGAACTACTATCATATATAACATACATACATACACGTCACGCCTGTCTCCCAGAGGGGTTGGATAAGATTGTGGACCTGACATACCTACCTACTTCGCTTTATCCACATTCATACATCTCTAATATAACAATATTATATGATAGTGGTTCAGAAAATTTCTTTGTATACAACATTAGTCGTTTTGCCTCCAACCGCCAGTACAAAAAGATTTCGGTTTAACGTGACACGCGAAAGGACTGCGTATAGTTGTCCGTGTGAAAAACATGCTCCACTCAAATTCTCTCCATCCACATTAAGTGTTTGACCCTGTGCCTTATTTATGGTCATTCCTAAAAAAGGCAAATCCGAGGGAGTCATTGGTATTCTAGATATTAAAACAGTTTCTCCATTACCACAGCCAGTTAGAATAGTACCTTCAATGAGATAACTTTTTAAACTTTTTATTTGTAATCCAGTGCCGTTGCAAAATTTCGGTGGATTTATATTTCGCCATAAAATTACGGGAGCTTTTACTTTTAAAATCAGTTTGTGTGGTGACATGCCAGAAGGATTCAATAAATTAACAAATTCTGTGGGATAGTGCACAGCTTCTTCACTGTCGAGTACTGTATCTACTGAGCAATAGACTTGTGTTTCCGCATTAAATTTTACGAGCACTAATTCATAAATTTTTTCGACTTGTTCATTAGAATACGATAATATCGCTCTTTCTTTGAACCACGATAGCGCGTTATTTTAAAGATCGTTTATTTCAGGGTATACGTTAACTATCAGTTGTTGGTGGTCGGTGACTAAAACACATATATCACTATTGAGAGAAATTTTCCCACAATCCATTGGAAGCTCTCCATTTCCGACTTTCAGTAGCATGTCAGCAAACATGCTATTATCTTATGAAGGCATAAGTACTCCCATGCTTGTTTTGAGTGCTAATTGTGTTACGTTGGGCCAAATTGTATGCTATAAAGGACATTTCTTATATACATTAAATAGGTTTAGTTATGAATTAATTTATTTTGACAAAGATTAAGATCTTTATGATTATAAAAGACTGTGAATTTTACGTTTATTTAATGTGTAATTAAAATTGTAAATACGCGTATTACTACTTATCTAATAAATATAGATATATGCTACCACTAACTTTTTTGTATATCATTTAATTTTACACAATTATTTCGTATATGATTTTCTTATATCTTTAAAGGATTAGGCAGCGTATTCCATGAAAACGCGCTGACGGCAAACTTTTTTCCAGACTTGATTCACTAATACCGTTAATGCTCAGCTCCTATTAGTGCTAGTGCCATTTTTAATACACGCAAACCTTCCTTGATAAATGCAGATCATAAATGTAAAAACCGTATCCAAATCCGTTTAGTGGTTCTCGAGATAAGAGCAGTCATACAGACAGACAGACGCGCGCTAGGGACTTCTTTTTATACTATGAACTGATACTTTTTTTTTAACAAATGGGAAAACATAAATTTCTTAGCGAATTTTGTTTGGTGGTTTTTCTTTATATCTCAATTATGTATTAAGGTGTTAAACCAAACATATTCAAAAGAATCAACGTTAAAATTCCGGCATATAAGGAATAGCAAAAAAATTATAAGTAGAGTAAATACAAATCAGAAAGCGATTTTTTTTTTAGATTTAACTTACTGATTAGTTATCCATTTATGTTTGTATGTAAATAAATATACATAAATTATGAAATAATTAAGATAGATAAAGGAATGAATGTATTTATGTGATAATTAATTTAAGTTTCCTTTGCCTTTTTATGCATCACAATTTCTGTATACAGAATTAAAAACAAAACAAAATAACAAATTCTTAAGTTTGTATTAAACTGCACCTTTAACTTTATGATTGAATTTGTATTCGGAAAGGAACGCATTGTTAAGGAATGTTGCCTTTTAAACTTTTACCAAAGTTTGTAGAATTTTTTTAAATGGATATTTGACAAAATGTTTTCAACTGAAATTTCCTCGTAAGCGGAAATACGAGCAGCGTGTTAGCAGCTATACGTAATCCCTCACAAGTGTGTCCATGATAATCCATGCAGGTTTATAATTTAATATGCTTAAAAAAATAGACTGAAAACAGACATTAGATACAGAGTTGATAAAGTTCACGATAAATCCATAAAAATTATTTCATGGTTTGAATGTGCGTAAATTTTGAAGTTTGTTGGAAATTTTTGTATGGACGCTGTATATACAGAAGACAAAAATATGGTGTAAAATCCGTGGATTTCATTTCATTAATTTTTAACAAATAAAAATAAATTTTAATTTTTTTGCATGATTATTAATCTTACATAAATTCATACTGGGGTACTTATTTGCCTATACTGACGCCAAGGAACTCGAATCAATTAATTAAATAACAAATTCCATTTTTGGCATTCACGCTTTTGAGTGATTGAGTGAAAGTATACAAAGCAAGTGTTCGAATAACTATGTCTGTTTAGTTTTAGAATGGACAAACTGGCACACGTATACACAAATATGCACATTCATAGAATAATTAATTTTACTGCTTAAGAAACATGATCTTCGTATTATGAGAAACAATATTTTTATTTATTTATATAACATGATAATATATTTTTATTTCTTTATATAACATGATATTCGTTAAACATGACAAACAATGAGTTTGTTCGGTATATAGCGTCACTGAAGGTGAAGATGGATCTCGGGCGGAATGCACGGGCGGGGTAACGGGAGTGCCCTGAGAAAACCCGCTGGCAAACGGTAACATCCACTTCTGTCCCCACATGCGAAAATCTGGGTGACCCCACCGGGAATCAAGCCCGTTTGGCCTTGGTAGGAGGCAAGTAGTCTGACCACTACACCACCACGGCCCCCTTATCACAAATAAAATTCACAAATATTATAGCAGGCATGTTGCAGATGGATTCTGCGGCGTACGTTATGACTGCAGTGTTGATCGTCAGTTTGCTGGCCGAGTTGGTGGCGGCGACATTCAGTGACATCGAGGGAGACACCATTGCAGTTCCCGTCGACAACTTCTCCTGGACGCAGGTAAACCTCACAATCAGTAGTGCTGCAACTTCGTAATGCAATCTGGATATGCTAACGAATGTAAATCAGCGCGTTATTCATTACGTCAGGCAGTGTTAATATACACTCGTGGCCAAAAAATGCGCATAATAAAATTAAAGTTTGATTAAAATAAAATCTTATCAGTCAGATGGTACAAACAAAAGATATGATTACAGTAACACTGTATGAGGTCAATGTTTCGAACACCTGAGATAAAGAAGGCCACAATCACTACTCCGCGCCTACTCGGGCTTGATAAAGGGACGATGTGATAAGGCATAGAATAAAACAAGTGCCGTGTGTTATTCTGTGGTAAATTCGTGTACAATAGTTACAAACGATGCTCCAATTCACAAACAAGAAAACCGCTGTCTATATTCGCGCTTTTCTAAACAATCAAATATTACAGTGCTCCCAACGCACTGTCACTTTAAAGTACGAACAGGCCAAAATGAGGGCATTTACATACCGTCCACACTGCCTCTACTCAGTCCCTCTCAAACTCCAGTTTTTTGTCATTCTTGTTGCCCGTGAGTCATGTGTTATGTCGCATACACTGTTGTGAATACTTCTTATATACGCGACCCAAGCAACAATAGTGCCGCCATCGTACGATATATATACGTGTGCACGAAGACATTGTTTGTTTATTTACCATCTTAAACGGTGACGGAATTATGTTTAGATAGTACCCATATATTTATAGCAGCGAGTGTATATGAGATGAAAAATGCCTACACCAAGAAAAACCTGCCGCCCTACCCTATTTGTCCTTCGTGTCCGATCTAAAGAATGACTGAAGTGAAACGAGGTGTGTATGGAGGTGCGCCAGAGTGCGATGTTAACGAGAGCGGGCAGGGAGTAGGTGGTAAGCGGACAGCCCGAGAAAGCCCACTGATGATTGACAACGTCCTCCACGCTCCACTTTTTTCAGAGGTGAATAATTTGAACAATATCTCCATCGCTGCCAACAGCGAGAGTACCTACAACCTTCCGAATACGAGAAACGGCTGTAAAGTTTCTCATACTTCAGTGTGTGTACGTGAATTTTAGTTGTCAAACAACTTTAAGAATACACTTTTATTTTCCTGTCACATAGCCTTCATACTTTATTTAAACTCATAATGGGACCATAATTTTGTAGTTAATTAAGTTTTTAAATTGTTTCCTGAAATTCTTATTGTTTAATTGAACTTTGTTTTCGACAAAATATAACTAATTTCCTTAAGTAAAGTTAATTTGCAAAGCTAATGAAGTTGCGTTGTCCTCCATTTGAATGGAACGTTCTCCTTTGCCAGAGTGAATTCCCCTTTTTTATTCCGAGTGTCTTGTAGCCCTACCAGAGGTTAACTTGCCAGACGGCAGCCTGGACAATATAGAATATTCCATAACGTGTGTAGCCAATCAGACTCGATGTCAGTTTCCACAGCTTCGCGCGACCAATGCGCGTGAAAGTACGCTTACATGAAGGAACTGCCACACAAATTCGTTGGTGGCTCTTACCTAGGTCTTGAGAGCCGATGGGAGTGAAGTGAGATAAGAGTGGAGCAGGGCCGGAATGCAAGGGAGGGGGAAACGAGAGATCCCAAGAAAACCCGCCGACCAGCGGCATCGTCCGGCACGATTCCCACTTGCAAAAATCCAGAGTGGCATGGCCGGAAATTGAAACCGGTTCGCCGGTCCCCACACCATTTCGTTTTGTATAATTACTTATTCTGAGTCCGTATTGCACACCCGGAGACTTCTAATTAATTACGTAACACTTCAGCAACCTCAAACACAGAAGTCGCCACATAGCGGTATACCTATCAGAACAATGTATAACTGGTTTGCTTTTAAATGAGCACTTTTTTAATCTCTAATCAATTTATTATTTTACGCAGTTGCGTATCTTAAAGTAATGTCTACACTGTCATTACCCACGTATCTATTCACTGGTATAGGCCGAGTTCAACAGCTGTTGTCTTTAATGCCGATAATGAACTGAAGCGAGAAATGGGTTGCGCAACTACTGAATATAATGACGAGACAAACGGATGCACCCTGAGGAAACTCACTACGACAACGTCCGCCATGTCGCCCACATGCGAAAATCCTGGTTTGACTTCGCCATGATGGAGTGTGGGTAGTTTGACCACTGCATCACTTCATCCCCTGTGATATTATTATTATGGTTGTATTTATTATTCACTGATATTCATGCCACTATCTGCAGGAAATGTGAATATTATAATTTATGGTATATTAATATTTTTGTAATTACATATAAGCAGATAGGCACATCGCAGTTTGAACACACGATATTGACAGTTCTGGGGACAAGTTGTGAGCTAGTTTAGCAAACTTGTTGCAGTAGAAGAAGGATGTTAGTTTATCTCACGTGAAATGTACGTGCTGGCAGGTGGGTCTGGTGGGCGTCATGTGGTTCGTGCTGGCGGTGATGTGGCTGGCAGGACTGCTGCCAGTGCCGGTCAATATCCCCCTCAACAATCTGGTGGAGAGGAGGAGCACTTACTTCACAGCAGACGTCACCAAAGCAGTCAGCTGGCGGTAAGTGGTGCGTGCCTGCCGTAATTACTGCACTAAGTCCTGCTGGTTCAATAATCGAGTGTCTGCGGAGACGAACATTGATTTAGCGTCTCAATAATTTATCTGTAGCTCAAAGTCTCATCTACAGACTATTAGTTATAAACAAAACTATTTGTTCTGTTAATGACCATGGCCTGTTATTAAACTTTCCCAGTACTCACCATAAATAATTTCCAAAAATCATTAACACCTAAACAATTATGGCCCAACAGGGAATCGAACCCGTATCTTCTCCGAATACGCCAACTTTCTGGGTACTACCAATATATTGAAGTTCAGAATATGGCATAATACGGCATACTATCAAACCCTTATTGATTATTCTTTGAGTTTTCCAATCATCACACTTCGTTAGAAACAGAAATATATCCACACTTAATATTGTTTATTTTTGTGGGACGTAGGCGGGAGGTGCTCGTGCGAGGAAGATTTCAGTAGCTATATAATGGGCATTCTAACACAGTGTATTGACAGGGAGCCGGGAGCCAGAAGCTTGCTAAGGAAATGACAAACCTCATGTGTTTGCATTCCGCTTCGACGGCGGCCATCTTGGCAACTAGTCCCCAAATTTGCCAAATTTCCAAAATTTTGGGATTTTTTTTAAATTAATCAAAAAATATTTTTTTAAATTAATTAAAATTTTTTTTTAAATTAATGTTTTTAAAAGATTGATTTAATATTCCAAAAGTGTTAATTACTATTTCAAAAGTTAAAAAAATTTCCATATCATTTCAAAAGTTCCAAAAAATTATTTTTTCTCGCTCATTCCCTGGCGGCCATGTTTCTCCATGGCTCCCTGAGCCAACACCTAGGAGGCAACCATGTTGGTTGTGGCTCCAAAAGACACCACCCAGTCGTCATGTCATGCTCTGGCATTCAAGGGGGTGCTGGAAAGGTGACGCAATGGATAGAGCGCAACTCCATGCTCTTGCATTCACACACCGACGCCTCACAACAGAGACGCCTGCCAGGACATAGCCTCGGGCAATGGGACTTCATGTTCAGGCATTCCATAGCAAGGGGGGTGCCCCCCTGATGCAATGCGTAGAGCTTATGTTAAAACTTCATGCTCCGCATTCACAGGGAGGACAGCTGTGTCCCAGGAGAGACACCTTAGATGACAAGTTAAATGTCACGCTCTAGCTCTCAATTTCAATGGGGTCCTAGATAGCATAGTGGATAGAGTGCAGAACTTCGTGCTCTCGCATTCACAG
This sequence comes from Clitarchus hookeri, assembly GCA_002778355.1. Taxonomy (NCBI): domain Eukaryota; kingdom Metazoa; phylum Arthropoda; class Insecta; order Phasmatodea; family Phasmatidae; genus Clitarchus; species Clitarchus hookeri. Next base: position 77,943 of record NQII01006832.1, on the reverse strand, counting down.
GGGAAGGCAGTCGTGTCCCAAGAGAGACGCCTGCTATGGGACGTTGCGAGTAGATGACAAATGAAATCTCATGCTCTAGCATTCCAATCCAATAGGGGCCTCGATAGTGTAGTAGATAAAGTGCAGAACCTCGCGCTCTCGCATTCACAGGGGAGGGCAGACATGTCCCAAGAGAGACTCCTGCCTAGGGACTTTGCGAGTCGACGACAAGTTAAATGTCAAGCTCTAGCATTCCAAGGCAATGGAGGCTTCGAAAGCGTAGTGGATAGAGTGAAGACTGCTGTGGACTCCCCCTGCAGCTGACTCCTCCTGCTGCTGACTCCCTCTGCAGCTGACTCCCCCTGCTGACCCAACCTTCTCCTGACCATGATAACATAATGCTCTTGCTTTCCATTGCTATGTGGGTGCCGCAGTGATGGAACAGATAGTTGACCAGTTAAATGTGATGCTGTGGCATTCCAATTCGAAGGTGGACCACGGTATCGTAGTCTATAGCGTGCATGTAAAAAACATCCTGCTCTTGCATTCACAGAAGAGAGACAGGCATGTCCCAACAGAGATGCCTGTCTCACCTCCATACACCTGCCATGACATAGCCACAGGCTGTGGGGACGTCGTGAGATGGCATTTCGAATGGGGGCATCGGTAGCGTAGTGGATAGAGTGCGCATGTAAAAAAACACCACGTTTTTGCACTCCATTGCTACGCGGTGCCGCAGTGATGGAACGGATAGATGACAAGTTAAATGTCCCCACTAGCATTCAATTTCGACGGGAGGCCTCGGTAGTAGAGTAGATTGAGTGCACACTTCGTGCTCCTGCATTCACAGAGGAGGGGCTAGGGTGTCCCAAGAGAGAGACGCCCGCCACGCCTCCATGACATATATGCTGAAGCCTTGCGTGTGTAAAGAATAATAATTGTTATAGACCACCCCAGCCCCACGCCTCGTCGAGAGAGCGAAAAAATATATATACTTTCTTACCATCACACCCCCTGGCGTGAGCGATGGAAATATGTATATATAAAAAGGAGTGGAATATTTAGTCATAGCCAGGCTGTACGATCAGTCAGTACGCAAAAAAAAAAGAAGTCATGCAGCATAATTACATACATGTACGCGCGCAACCACTTCCAAGACACAAGTGGCAGGCCGCATCGAGAAAATACGTTTAAATGTGAAGAGACACATGTACAGGCACTAGGAGCCTGGAGGAGGAGGGACGCAGGCACACCGGGTGGCCGACTTACAAGGCCATCAACATAAAGTAGCTCTCGCATCCCAAGGAGGGTTGAGACGATGCAACGGAGAGAGGGGACATGTTAAAATTTATGCTCTTGCATACACAGAGGAAGGATGCCACGGTAGCTGAGTCGTGTCCCAAGTGGAAGTATTTAAAAAACTATCTCGAATTTAGTTTAAAATAATAATAATATTATGTTATAGCCCCAGTCTCGCCGAGAGAGAGAAACAATATGTTAACATGATTTTACCATCACTCCCCTGGCGCTAAATGGATAGAAATATATATATATATTGTGCATGCGAAGCCAGGAGAGTGATCTCAGAGTCTTCCCAAATCCGAGTATACTTAAATTGTTTCATACTTACACACATACAGCGGACTCGTCCGTTGTAGGAATTGCATCTACGATGCTTCACGAGATACTATATGATACAATGTTTAGAAAGGCGTTTTTATTAGAAATATATATTAACAAATACATAAAGTAGTATGAATAATGTTATTATTAACGCCACAGGCAAGGACACGCAAGGCAACGGCTGCAAGCGGCACACGTTTGATTTGTGGATATGTATTTATATATAAAATATGTCAAGTAGTGTGATTAAAATTATTAAAGGCCCCAGGCATTGGCAACATTCTCGAGTAATTGTTGTTCGACGCCTACAGCCCCAGGCTACGAGTGATTTTCCACACATGATGTGCGCGGCTCCGCTGAGAAATACGTTTTTGTACCGAGGCGACACACACACACTTTAGCACTAGTGTCGGAAATATTGGTATTACGCTGCAGTTAAGCTGGGTACGAAGCCGGCGACTCGCTGAAAAATAACTTTCGGAAATATATATTTAAAAAAATATGTGTAGTAGAGAACCAGTCCGTTGTAGGTGTTGCTTCCACGATGCCTCACGAGATATTATATGATACAATGCTTAGAAAGGCGTTTTTATTGGAAATATATATATATATATATACAATTACGTAAAGTAGTATGATTAAAATTTTTAATGCCCCCAGGCAAGGACACGCAAGGCAACGGCTGCAAGCGGCACACATCCGAGTTGCGGAAGTATATATATATATATATATATATATATATATATATAAAATATGTCAATTAGTATGATTAAAATTATTAACTCCCCAGGCACTGGCGACGTCCTCTAGTAATTGTTTTTCGACGCCTACAGTGCAACGAGTGCACGAGTGATCGTTGAGAAAGCTGTGGGAGCTATACATATCTCCTTCCCAAGACGAGTTATATGAGGAGAACGTTTTTTAGACGACAACAACAACATGTTACGTGACTGCTTCCCGACTTATTTCCACAAAGCTGTAATGGTCGTATTCGAGCATGGGACATATCACCAATAGAATGCTGGAATGAATATCCGAAAAAAACTGAAGTGGAATGGTAAAGCATGAGACATTCTCCGGCAATATTAGGTTCACGTCCATCACTAGGAAAAGCCAATTATGAGATTTTGTCAAAGTATGAAAGATAATTAATATTTTTGTACAGTTCCAAGGCACGAACTCAGTTCTCTATCGAAGGATTCTTGAGACGACGGCCATCTTGGATGAGGTCATAGTATTATTTGAACATTTTTCATTTACAATATCCATGCTTATCGAAGGAATATTGAGAAGATGGCCATCTTGGATGTCGTCATAGTAATATTATTTTAGCATTAGTCATAACCAATAATGATGACGCCTCCCTGCTGACTGCTTCCTGCCGACTCCTCCCTGCTGCTGACTCCTCCCAGCTGCTGACTTCCCCTGCAGCTGACTTCTCCTGCTGCTGACTCCACCCTGCTGCTGACTCTCCCTGCTGACTCCTCCCTTCTGCTGACCTTTATCGTGACCTGCAATCACTTGTTTAAAAAAATTAACCTTGACCTTTGAGTACCGACATGGTTTCCATGTAGGAATAAATTTGACCTTGACCTTTTATCGTTGAAATGGCATTCATGTAGAAAAATAATTTGACCTTGACCTCCAAAAATCAAAGGAAAATGCACACAGGAGAATAATTTGACCTTGGCCTTTGAATACTGACATTATAAGCACATAGGAAAATAATTATACCTTGATCTTAACCTCCAGACCTTGACCTTGACCTCCAAAACTCACAGAAAAATCGTAAGAACTTAGCAGCTGAAGATGGGAGCTGCGAAGTTCTTTAGATTTTTCTGTGATTTTTGGAAAGCGTTGTAGAAGCAAATCCTACAATGGACGGATCTGCTATACGTGTCTAATGATGATTGGTTCTCTACTTTACATATTTTTTAATATATATTTCCCAAACTCACATCGGGGACTGGGTTGTGCGTAATAAATACACCTTCCTAAGTATTCTGTCATATAGTATCTCGTGAAGCATCGTGGAAGCAAGTCCTACAATGGACAGGTTTGCTGTACATGTGTAAGTATGAAACAATTTAAGTATACTCGGATTTGGGAAGACTCTGAGATCACTCTCCTGGCTTCGCATGCACAATATATATATATATATATATATATATATTTCTATCCATTTCGCGCCAGGGGGGTGATGGTAAAATCATGTTAACATATTGTTTCTCTCTCTCGGCGAGACTGGGGCTATAACATAATATTATTATTATTTTAAACTAAATTCGAGATAGTTTTTTAAATACTTCCACTTGGGACACGACTCAGCTACCGTGGCATCCTTCCTCTGTGTATGCAAGAGCATAAATTTTAACATGTCCCCTCTCTCCGTTGCATCGTCTCAACCCTCCTTGGGATGCGAGAGCTACTTTATGTTGATGGCCTTGTAAGACGGCCACCCGGTGTGCCTGCGTCCCTCCTCCTCCAGGCTCCTAGTGCCTGTACATGTGTCTCTTCACATTTAAACGTATTTTCTCGATGCGGCCTGCCACTTGTGTCTTGGAAGTGGTTGCGTGCGTACTTGTATGTAATTATGCTGCATGACTTCTTTTTTTTTTGCGTACTGACTGATCGTACAGCCTGGCTATGACTAAATATTCCACTCCTTTTTATATATACATATTTCCATCGCTCGCGCCAGGGGGTGTGATGGTAAGAAAGTATATATATATTTTTTCGCTCTCTTGACGAGGCGTGGGGCTGGGGTGGTCTATAACAATTATTATTCTTTACACACGCAAGGCTTCAGCATATATGTCATGNTTTTTTTTCGCTCTCTTGACGAGGCGTAGGGCTGGGGTGGTCTATAACAATTATTATTCTTTACACACGCAAGGCTTCAGCATATATGTCATGGAGGCGTGGCGGGCGTCTCTCTCTTGGGACACCCTAGCCCCTCCTCTGTGAATGCAGGAGCACGAAGTGTGCACTCTATCCACTACACTACTGAGGGCCCCCATCGAAATGGAATGCTAGTGGGTGACATTTAACTTGTCATCTATCCGTTCCATCACTGCGGCACTGGGTTGCAATGGAGCTCAAGTGCGAGGTGTTTTTTTACATGCGCACTCTATCCACTATGCTACCGATGCTCCCATTCGAAATAGCATCTCGCAACGTCCCCGCAGCCTGTGGCTATGTCATGGCAGGTGTATGGAGGTGAGACAGGCATCTCTGTTGGGGCATGCCTGCCTCTCTTCTGTGAATGCAAGAGCAGGATGTTTTTTTACATGCATGCTATAGACTACGATACCGTGGTCCACCTTCGAATTGGAATGCCAGAGCATCACATTTAACTGGTTCTACTATCTGTTCCATCACTGCGGCACCCACATAGCAATGGAAAGCAAGAGCATTATGTTATCATGGTCAGGAGATGGTTGGGTCAGCAGGGGGAGTCAGCTGCAGAGGGAGTCACCAGCAGGGGGAGTCAGCTGCAGGGGGAGTCAGCTGCAAGGGGAGTCTGCAGCAGGGGGAGTCCGCTGCAGTCTTCACTCTATCCACTATGCTATCGAGGCCTCTGTTGAATTGGACTGCTAGAGCATGAGATTTAACTTGTCATCTACTCGCAACGCCTAATGGTAGGCATTTCTCTTGGGGCACGACTGCCCTCACTTGTGAATGCGAGAGCGCGAAGTTCTGCACTCTATCCACTATGCTATCTAGGACCCCATTGAAATTGAGAGCTAGAGCATGACATTTAACTTGTCATCTAAGGTGTCTCTCTTGGGACATGGCTGTCCTCCCTGTGAAGGCGGGATCGTGAAGTTTTAATATACGCTCTACTCATTGCATCACCGGGGTACCCCCCTTGCTATGGAATGCAAGAATGTGAAGTCCCGTAGCCCGAGGCTATGTCCTGGAAGGCATCTCTGTTGGGAGCCATCGGTGTGTATGTGAATGCAAAAGCATGGAGTTGCGCTCTATCCATTGCATCACCTCGGCACCCCCCTTGCTATGGAATGCAATATTGTGGCATTTTAACATGCACTCTACCCATCCCGTCACCGGGACACGCCTGCCATCCCCTGTGAATCCAAGAGCATGAAGTTGCGCTCTACCCATTGCATCACCACGGCACCCCCCTTGCTATGGAATGCAAGAACGTGAAGTCCCGTAACCCGAGGCTATGTCCTGGCAGGCGTCTCTGTTGGGGGCTGTCGGTGTGTGTGTGAAGGCAAGAGCATGGAGTTGCACTATATCCCTTGCGTCACCTCAGCACCCCCCCCCTTGAATGCTAGAGCATGACATAACGACTGGGTGGTATCTTTGGGATCCACGACCAACATGGTCGCCTCCTAGGCATTGGCTTAGGGAGCCATTAACAAACATGGCCACCAGGAAATGAGCGAGAAAAAATAATTTTTTGGAACTTTTGAAATGTTAAGAAAATTTTCTTAACTTTTGAAATATTAAATTAATTTTTAAAAAAAATTAATTTTCAAAAATAAATTTTTGAAAATTAATTTGGTAAATTTTTTTTTATTTAATTTAAAAAAATTGCAAAATGTTTGGACATTATTTGAAAATTTGGCAAATTTTGGCTCTGGCTGCCAAGATGGCCGCCGTCTATGCGTAATGCAAACGCATGACGTTTCTCATTTCCTTACCAATCTTCTGGCTATCCTGCTCCCTGTCAAGACGCTGTGTTAGAATGCCCATTATATAGCTACTGTCCTCCTTTCCACTCATGGAACTGGGAAAGAACAGGAGACCCCAACAGTGGGAGGCCGAAGTCTGAGTCAACCACGTGTCAGTGGTGAGAAAACAGCTACGATCAGCTGTTGTGGATACGACACCTAACAGCAGTTTGACTGATTCTAACTTGCGAATGTTAAAAATTCCTGTGCATGCATCTGCAAAATTTTCCTCCTACAAATCCGTAAATGCTGGAGCTCCAGTATTTAGTTACACTTTTCACATACCCTCTTCATATGCTCAGTTCAAATATTTTTCTAAATAAATTAATTTTATTCACTTATTGTAAGTTTGAGGGTGCTAAAATACTCCGTTCTTAGAATGAGGCCACTTAATAAGTGTATCCAAACCGTTGCAAGTACATGATTTATTTTCAGTCAGTATCTTTTCCCAAAAATTTCTACAAGACTCGCCATTTTCAAAGTGTGACCGTAAACCTAGCACCGAATTTAAAAATACAAGTTGGAAATATTTGTTTATTAAAAATGAGGCTGGGGTTACTGATTACAGCTTGAAATTTTCTAAAAATATTTAATAAACATCAGAGGGAGTTCCTTGTACATGGATTCAAGAATTGGGAAGCGAGGAGCACATCAATGACATCGAGCGTATGTTGCCTCCAAAACGAGCTATTAAACAATAATATAACTTTGTTAAAATGTTTTCCATTAATATGTGATTCGACAATACAAAACATTGTGTGTTACATAAACTTCTAACGTATATAACATCAAATTCCTCTGATAGCATTCACCATGTCGTCATGTATGTAATGTACTTAAGTAATATAATGAAAATATTCATTCGGCAGTAAGCTGATTTGTGTTTATTGTATTTTACAGAGATGGAAATGGGTTCGTGAACTAGAGAACTGCTGCATCTAGGATGGAACGCAAATTCGTCAATCACAATTGCTATTTAACACCGTCGATAACACTCAATGTATCGACCTATCACTGTATTTGTAAATGGTTTAGGTTACTCTACAACAAAATAAACACTTAATTCGATTTTTTTTTTAAATACAATTTCTTTATATTGCAATCCTTATTAAGACCAAAGTAAGGGAGGCCAGCAAAACTGTGAAAACAAAACGAAATTCATTTATGTAACTTTTTGTTACAGTGCGTTCGTTTGTGAGTATAACTATTTCTACAATAACATTTTTTCAGCGATATTTGAGCAAACATTTCAATGTGACTGCCTCAATGCAAGCAGCGGCAGTACCGGCAAAAAATGCGACCAGTGTAAAAGTGGAAACTGCTACGCAACAAAAACAAACGCAGAAATCTGCTATGAATTAAAGAATAATATAAGTGTATCTGGCTGACACGGTCAGATTGCGCCCAACCATAAACATCTCGAGATCGTAACCTCACTCAGAACCCGATTGGGGACCAATGCGAGATAAGCCGACAGGCCGAATGAGTGGAGAGAAGTGTAATGAGGACCAAGGACGAAGGAAGACAAGAGAGTCGGTGGCGGGAATCGACCGGTGTGGGCGATATTGTGGATGTGTTTCCGTCCACTAGGATGGTAGACCTAACCGGCTTCCATCTTCCGCCGTTTCTAAATATATCACTTGATTATCCTTTTACTAAAATTTTAGACAAATAGAGGGTTTATTGGAATTATCGTTATGCCTCGTTTCTTGTGCTGCCCTTTAACACTGTTTTGTTACAGTAATTTTGTTGAAATACACTTCTGGACATTGAAATCGCCACACTCTATTTCATCACACGAAATTTAATTAAACTATAACAAACTGATAGATAATATTAGAAATATGTAGTGATTAGTCTTTCACACATAGGGAGCGCGTTTTTTAGCACTTGCAGAGTCACTGCATGATAGCGTTGGTCATGCTGTGTAGAAATAGCAGAAAATGGGGTCGATAACCTCACTGACATATCGCTGTTCTGTCTCCGTGCATTCAACAGCCACGAGACGTCACCGAGAGTCACAACTAATGGCGCCCTATTTCATGATACTTGGTGTCCGGGACGCATGACATTAACGAATCAGTGCAGGATCGTTGCAGTGCCCAATGTGGCACCCAACACTGCCGCGATTATCATCTGTATTTTGAGTGAGGCGGGACTCATCGGGAAAAAACAATGCGTCGCCATTGCTCTGTCTAATGTTGACGTTCCTGGCACTTTTGACGGCGCGCCGCACAATGCCGAGCAGTCAAATGCAAATGGCGCAGTGAACGCCACGCCTGTAGACCAGCATCATTCAAATGTCGACGAATGGTTCTTGTTGAGATCGGCAAAAACAGTGCAGGCCCCACAGACTGCAGGATCTCTGTGGATGTGCTTGCATGTTCTGCTACTGCACGTCGGCGGATACGACGATCTTCTCTATCTGTAGTGCGTCTAGCATGAACAGCGCCTACTTTATGTTACGCAAGGGACTGTACTTATCCACGCCTCGCCTGAACACATCGCGTCACAATGATGACTGCGCGGCCAAGATGAATGAGCTTACGACGAGACTTCCATCCGACTACGTGCTGTCCAACCATGCGACCCCGTTCTAATGGGTCTGGGTGGTGAAATTATTCTGGAGCGCCATGCCGTGGCATACTGATATGCCTCTTAACATGCAGACCTCTGCTTTCGAGTCAGATGAATGTCCCTTTTAAACACTGGGTACTGACCACAAGCGCTCCCTATACATCACGTCGCAGTGACGATTCTGTGACGTCACTTTAACCATTTGCATTGTACAATCGCTACTGATGTGGTCTTGATTTTATTGCGAATGGATTTTACCTTATGGGTGCAGCGATTTCCATATCCAAAAGTGTATAAGAACGTGCGTCTGCTCTACAACTCTGTCATGTCTTCACGTCATCGCATTATTCAAGAGACAGATTAAAAGTTTTTTGCGGTTCCATATACTTCACACCATTATTTGCTATTGCTGTTTCAAATTTTATAATATAAATACCTGTGTTACGTTAACCAAGTGGCTACGTGGGCCATGTGCGCTTATTTAATAACGGCATAGAAACTCCGTGTGCCGGTAAGAGTTCGTTAAATGTATATTTTAAAAGGCAATCCAATAAAATATTAACTATACATTCTGCTAGGAAAACTTTTATGTGACCATTGCATATAAAGAAAAAGCGAAATAAGTTTTTATGTTTCCAAAGATAGTATGTGCGAAGAGGTTTGGGCGGGTCTTAACAGTGGGACCTTGAGATTTGATGAGGGGAAGGGAGGGAAGTATGGAGCAGCGCCGGAACGCAAGACGGTTTAAATGGGAGATCCCCGAGAAAACCCGCCGACCAGCAGCATCATTCAGCACGATTCCCACGTGCAAACATCTGGAAGTGATTCTGGTGAAAATCGAACTCGATTTGCCTTGGTGGCGGAAAATAATAACTGTTAGATATTTTAGTGGACATTTTATGTAGGGCATATTTAATTATTGTATTAATTATAAATATCGTTCACATTTTTTCTTTGAAAAGTAAGTAATATTTATTGCTCTCTTAAGAGGACTTAGATATTTATTGAAAATACAAATTATTATACAAAAAAATTAAGGTTCGGATATTTTTTTTACCCTGTCTTCATTTTTGTTTGTTGTTCTGTACAACTATTTTAAAATACCAAGCGTATTATTTTGGAAAATTATTTTCCTTCTAGCAAAATATTACAACACAAACGACAATACTCCTCGGGTGTACGACGGCAAGACCTTACACGAGATATGTATGCAGGTTATTTATTCCTAGGGCGTTAGTGAGGTATTCTCTCCCTGAACCGTGATTTAATTATGTATCTCTTCTGAATATGTATTTGCACAACCACATTATTCGTTTCCTCATTCCAGTGATCATTCATATAAATTGACCCTACTGAACTCAATCGACACCTACACCATATCATACTACTACTATTGGTCCATTTACGGTTTATTTACGAAACTACCAAACATGACAAACATGGATTGATTTTTCCATGGTTTAATTCAAATAGTGTGAATAAACCGCGAATAGACTATATCATGTGAAATTACGTTCATTCTCTTTTAACATTACCTAAAACTGGACAGCACTGCCGCATTCACACCCATTCTCCTTACACACTGTTACCTCATCTCTTACACACCATAGCAATACCTTCGCCATGTTTTCTATGTTACATAAAACATCGAGGAAAGCATATCAATTTTCAAAAGAATTGTAGCCTACTATCCTATTCCTTTTTTTTTTTTTTTTTTTTTACAATGCACCTGTTGAATATTGCCGCGAGTTTCACCAAGAAACATATAGATTCCACCAATGTATTTTCTTGGCACCAGCAGCGGCCACTGCCAACCCTCGGCGTCCTGGCATATTGGCTTATTTCACCACGGACCCTTCTTACCTTTACCACCAATAGCGTCCCAGGTACTCTAATATGTTTCCTTACCTCCCTAAGAACTGTCTGCTCCTAGAGGTCGGTCCTGCACAATATTATTTGTCCTGTCTCTCTCAAAATTGACCGGGGCATTTCTTGCTAGGGTCCGAAACGAAGAGAGCGCAATCCCCTCACAGCTATTTTATTGGAGAACTCCTTCTACGGGATTTTGATCCGCGATTTTTTCCTTTGCCTTTTCCACAACCCCGGGCAACCGAGAACTGCGGCCGAGGACTCTGCGACCCTTAAGGGGTGGTTGAAAACAGAACAGAAAATCTTAGTGAATTTGATTGACGATAAAGCATTTGTTTATTATTGTCCATTTCATATAATTCGGGTGAAATATAACAGACAGTGTGACTAACCTATACACTTTGTGAAACAGTAAATACTTTAGTTTGTAAAATGTTGTATCAGCTGATGAATTGCTACGGAATGCATGTTGTTAAGTTGACGAATTTTATGATATTTGGAAGTAAATAGTACTCAGAATTAAAAGTTATAATTTAAAATGTTAATAATACTTATAACATTTACGGTTTAAATTATGTTTTTAATAAAGCAATGTTTTTATTATTATTATTATTTGCTTTTAGTGAATTGACTTTAAAAACATGTTTAGCAATTATGACAGAGCATGTTGACACGTACGAACAGTAAACGTTTCCAGCCAATGGCTAGCCATGTTTCCGTTTCCAGCCCGGTAAATGCCGATGTGCATNACGTACGAACAGTAAACGTTTCCAGCCAATGGCTAGCCATGTTTCCGTTTCCAGCCCGGTAAATGCCGATGTGCATGTGATTTTTTCTTATCGTGTTTATACGAGTACCTTGTTGGTGTTGTCGGAATATTTTATCGGTAGTTAATTATTTTGTATATTTGCTTTATTTAAGTAAAGATGGTTGTAGGTACCGTCGTAGTGCGTTTTCTTCAGTGAAATGTAATATTAATCGGCACGTGTTTACCTCTTCGTAAAACTTCTCGTTCCTTTAACCGCCGTTCGCAATGAAGCGACACGAATATAATTTACGTCTGTAAGTTTAAGTTTTTTGATTTCATGAAACGTGCGCAGTATTGATTTTACTGAATGATCTCGCAAATAAATTATTTAATGCTAGTGACGAACAAAAGTGATTTTAGTGAAGTAAACTTGCAAGNTACTGAATGATCTCGCAAATAAATTATTTAATGCTAGTGACGAACAAAAGTGATTTTAGTGAAGTAAACTTGCAAGACTTTCCATTAAAAAAAAACACGTGTTCAAGAGGTTGCGAATTTACAAACAGAAAGTTTGCATGTTTTGTAAATAATGAATTTGTAAACCATTAATAGAATTATTGGAATGCTCGTAGCTTGAAAAAACTGCACTTTCAAATCGTTTATAGTGTTAAATAATATTTATTGCCTATATCGTATATTCAACGAGTGTAAGTTTAACTTCGGTCAAAGTGTGTGTGTGTATTGCTGCATCTGTACGAATACAATCAACGACGTATGTATCGCATTTTGCTTTTTCTTTGAAATTAAAACTTTCGAAGTTATAATAATTTGAATGTTATTTCCATACGAGCAAAATTTTCCACTGCTTCATCAAAACAATATGCAACTCAAATACTACACACTCGTAAGAACCTCAAAACATTGCCGTCTCAGGAAGGAAATTCAACTAAAGCCCCCCTTCATCAAACACTTTTCGATGTTTCATTTTTTCCCTCGAGATAAAATAATCAGAAGTGTGCAATATAGACTGAAACATTTGTTTACAAACGTCTTTTTCTTCACTGCGCTGGAAGTAGGGATGAGAAATATTTCAAGGAACCCCAACAAACTTAACTTGGCAATTACAAAAATTAACCAGTTTGGAATGCCAACCAAGCTATAATATCCTACATTGACTTGCATTTTCCTCTTTCCTCGTGTTTCCTGTCATGGCAGACACTGAAAGACTATGGCATAAAGAAGGTATGCCGCGAGGAAGAAGAAATGCTAATGAAGGCTCTGGTTGGGCACTCGATTCGGTAGATCATCTGAAGCTGAGGACGAGCTGATTCTGTCCACTCAACACAAAGGCAATATATTGATATCTTCATATTTGGTACGGATTACAAACACATGAAAATATCCATGTTACATGATATCACAAAGTGTATATATGCAAGGAGCCTAGGTAAGTGAGAAGCCTTTGAATCGATGATGGTTACGTCTCTAAGGGTCCTACAGTGCCGAGAAGTTTATATCTGGGTCGCTTTTATACCGCAATGATACTTACTGTAAACATGTAAGGTCATGCAAAGTTAAACTGCAAGCCTCATCGATGCCGGATCTGTAACAGAGAGTTATTGCGGCCTGCCACAACGGAGTGATGGACGGTGATTTAGATGATATGGCTCCACTACGAAAATCTGCTGCGACCAGTATGAACGACGAACCTGGTGCCTCATCACCACGAGCAACATCTCTTTCCACATAAGCATCTTCATCCACGGTTCCTGCTCCTTCCGGCGTGACGACAGCTGAACCAGCTGGGACTGTTAGTGTATCATCTACGGAACTTTCAGTGGCATATCGGTGTCTCTTTTGCTGCAAAGACTTTGCCTTCAAGCTTACTGCACGACGACAAGAAGTTTAAGTGCCAGAATAGTTGGTTTCATTTTTAACAAAGGACTGAGAATTGTATAAGGATGCAGACGAATATGAATAATTTTTTAGTATTAAATTTTAGTAAATTTAAAACAGAAAAGTGTAATATTTTTTCTTATAAACCCTATACTCTAACCAGTTTATTATAACTTGTTTTCGTAAAACATCACTATAAAGCAAATATTGGCTAATCACTATGGTTATAAAGGGCTTAAACATACATTCCTGAAGCTATAAATTATACTTGATAACTGAATTTCATGAACCTGCCTCCTATGAGATTGCAAATTAAAATCGTATTAGCCTATACATATTTGCTTGTTTATGAGCCGACTTGCAAAAATGTCGGTGTACTATGATTTAAGATACAGACCCAACTGAAAAAAAATTACGATGTCTATCATAGATCATTTACCTTTAAATGTACTTAAAATGCAAACAATCAAAAATTTACTATTAATCTTTGTAAACAAAATATTCTATTCTGAACAGTTATTGAGGTTATCATGATTGAAAGTATGCACTGAACCAATAATACAATGGTTATAAGACAAATATAATATAGTATATATGATATGCATAATACACAAAAACCAAATTCAATATTGGTATGAGGAAATGTGCTATAATCGATTTTTATGACTGGGAGGCAGGGTGAGCGGGGTTATCAAATTACACGATCTTCGATTTTTAGAATTTTGTGAACGGAGGGGGTTGAGGGTGGTGTGGTTTGTTGAGATAGAGGGCATGAGACGAAGGGGAGGGGATCGTGTTGAAGGTGAGGGGGGTGTGGTATGTGGGTAATTGAGGAGGGGAGTGATGGGTGATAGGGAAGGGTTGAAGTGAGTGCGGCTAGGGGGTGGGGGAGAGGGTAGGTGATGGTCGAAGAGGTGAAGAAGGGGTGGGTTTAGTGAGGAGGTGAGGGATTGTGTGTTGGTGTATGTGGAGGGAATAGGTGGTGGTGTCAGCTAATTTAAAAAAAATATGTTACAGGTTTTTGTGATGTATGATGGGTAAGGTGGGTGATGGTACTCAATTTTGATTATTGGGTGATAGGGGCATACCTCTTAAATCCAATATGTTGGTACTGATATTGTCTTACATGATTGATATGACATCACGATCGTATGCGCCTAGAAAACACGAGTCCGGTGATATATAACACTCAATAATAATAACTTATATTTTAAACAATAAAAGTACATTTAAATTTTAAAAAATATCTTGTAAAAAAATTTATTTTTTTGACTCCTTAAATTCCTCATTGTGGCTGATGTTCGAGATTCCTCAGCTACAATGAGAAATCAGTCAGCCACATTGAAGAGCAAGCACTTTTTTCACAAATTTTTGGAAATTTAGGATGGTTTGGNGCGTTTTCAAAGTTTTGATATGCCATTTTGAGAGAAAAAACTAGTGATTTTGTCGGTAAAATGGTCGTCCTAGGCCACTGGCTGCACCTGTGACGTCATGGCGGACGGATCCTGGATCGTATCCTGGATCCCATTGCGCCAGAACGATGATAACCTATCTACTCACACTGTTTTAAAAATTTGGAAGTTGTGTTACATAATATGCCAATATTCTTGATAAGTCACTGCCGTGGGAATACAAGGCTTTATTCTCATTTCCATTCAGACAAATGGCCAAATCAGAGCCGATTTTTAATGGTTTATTTTATTTTCGAAGTAGGTATACCTATAACAGTTTCTGTGCATTTTTTAAAAATTTCAAACAAAGTAAAAAAGTTATTTACTAATAAAAAAGAAGAGCTGCTTTGAAAGAAACAGCAACCAAAATCAAACAAACACCTTTTTTTATTAAAATTTATATTAATGCGTATCAAACTAAACTGCCGAATTAATTAAAACGTTCATCATTAATCAGAAGCAACGCAAAAAAATATGTTGTTGTTAATTGTAACACAGAATCTTTAAACACTTTTTTTACAAATAATATCGTCTACGCGACTTATCTTGTCTGGAACACTCAATTTATAACAAGCATCTTATTATATACAAATGTTCATGTGTATATAATTATAATATTTGCATTTAGATTGTCAGGTTTATAAGTTACAAATTTCGTTAATATACAGACAAATGTGATTCGTTGCACATTGTTCTGGCAAAAATCATAAGTTGTTACCATATAACACAAGGCATTTTTCTCATGAAATTACTAGTGGTGCTGCGGCAGCTTGCAGAACTATCGGCGACATGAAAGGGTCAAGTTTTTAGAGTGAGTGTCAAAACCTCCCCTTCTAAGACCGTGGTTCCGAGCAAGCCAAATGAACGGTTCCATCGGAACGCCACACTATTCTACCACTTCCATACAGAAAATACACAAAATTTGTTTATATTTTTTGTAGTTAACTTCTAACCTGTGAAAAAATCATAAACTACGGCTTTAAATTTGTATACCATGAGTATTATTTAAGTAGAGTTGCTGATTTCGGTGACTGGATTGAACTGTTCGCAGCCTCGGAACTGTTCAGTCTCGGAGCTGTTGCATACTCGCGAACGGTTCCGGCGAATTAACAATTCCAGAGACGGAATCGATTCTCGTCTCGAACTGTTGTGAGCTCACGAACAGTTCCGGCGAATGAACCGTTGCGGAGATGGAATCGCTGTTCGCCTGGAACTGTTGTGAATTCGCGAAAGGTTCCAAGGAATGAACTGAGCCATATAGAGAACCGGACCTGTTGTGAACTGTTGAAAACACGTGAAATATAATATCATACCCACAGTGATGTTAATAATTTTTCAATAAATAGTTTTATCGGCACACGAACACCACAACAGGAGTATTTTTTAAGTTCAAATGTTTAGCTCAGACTTACCAGTATGTATCAAATATGTTATAATACATGTTAAATTTTTTCTCAAACCAAACCTTTTTCTTGCAGTGTTTCTGTGGACATAATTCTGCTGTGTTTTGTAGATTTTGGCGGGAAATATTATGGCCTTAAAAAGCAAATACAAAATAATTACAGTGTAGGAAAATGTGAAAAACTAATGTTAATCCTCAGTTTTCTACAATAATTTAAAATGTGACAAAATTCACGAATATGAATTAAATTTCTTTCATTACATATTTTCTTACATACAATAAAGCAGAGACGGGCAGAACGATTTAGATAGACGAATCGATTAGTTTGGATAATTTCAGTGAAATTATTCGTTGAAATAATCGTTAATTTCGTTATTTTCGTTTCATCTGTACTGCCGTTCTTTATTGAGTCTTGACTCACTCTCCATTTCGGGTACAGTGACCTGCAGTCATCTAGATAAGTCTCAGAGGGGTGGAAGTGGGGCAGCGGGTTCGCTGGTGTAAAAGGGAAAAGGGGTTGGAAAGGGGATGCGCGCGCAGCCGTTCGAAAAACATCGGTAGTATATAATGTATGTTCCAGAAGATGGAAGGGAAAGGTAACTCGCAGATATGCAGCAAATTCATTTGCAGACGAGAACGGGAAATGATAGACTCCGATACTGATGACGTTTACCATGGTTCACCTGTAGTAGAGCCATTATAAAATCAGTACAATTAGTTTTTTTTTTAAGGGGATTTGAAATTCAATGCTGTTGAAAATAAATTTTTTTAAGAACTGCTAATTATTTGCATATGGAACATGTTTACACATCAGCATTATAATGAAGTCGAGACAGTGTTTGTAGAAGATATTAGGCCCACAGATTTTTTGCGCATCTTATATATTCGCCTTTCACATTATGAAGTGCTTGTAGGTAAAAGGTTTTGTTATTAAAGCTGCAAAATATGAATACTTAGGGGCCTATCACATTCGGTAAAACCTGTCCACAATTCAAAGTATTACAATATTTTACAGTGTAAAGTGCAATGTTTGCAGGAACAATATGTATCTATTTATTTGCTTCTTCGTCTCTAACTGTATCACTAACTAACAATAATAATATTCGCATTTGTCTGCTCCAGTTTTAATGAACGTGAACGATCGCCTAATAAAACAAAAAAAAAAAATGCTCACACACTGTGCAAATCAGTAAACCACACCCTGTCTTAAGGTCAATGATGCGTCATTCCTGGTCACCAGTTTGCCTGCATCATTCCTGGCTACAAACTTGCCTGTTATCTTATGAAATTTGTGAACTCCACCCCTTCTGTAAAAATGGCGCCATATTAATTTTTAGTACGAGAGAAATGCTCATACGCGACTAATGATGGGTTTTTAAAAGACGTTATTTACACTGCTCTTGGTATATTGTTAATGTGCACTTACATTCGCTATAAACAACAAAATAAAGATAAAATGCTGAATAAATACGTTTTGGTGAATCCCATTACACGAGTCTATGTACAAAATTTACTGTATATTTATGAGATATTTTTGTAAGTTGAAGTCCATGTACAGAATTTACTTTATATTTACGAGAGTTTTTTGTAAGTTGATGTGATTTATTGCTAACTATGCTNTTGAACTGTTCGCAGCCTCGGAACTGTTCAGTCTCGGAGCTGTTGCATACTCGCGAACGGTTCCGGCGAATTAACAGTTCCAGAGACGGAATCGATTCTCGTCTCGAACTGTTGTGAGCTCGCGAACAGTTCCGGCGAATGAACCGTTGCGGAGATGGAATCGCTGTTCGCCTAGAACTGTTGTGAATTCGCGAAAGGTTCCAAGGAATGAACTGAGCCATATACAGTACTGGACCTGTTGTGAACTGTTGAAAACACGTGAAATATAATATCATACCCACAGTGATGTTAATAATTTTTCAATAAATAGTTTTATCGGCACACGAACACCACAACAGGAGTATTTTTTAAGTTCAAATGTTTAGCTCAGACTTACCAGTATGTATCAAATATGTTATAATACATGTTAAATTTTTTCTCAAACCAAACCTTTTTCTTGCAGTGTTTCTGTGGACATAGTTCTGCTGTGTTTTGTAGATTTTGGCGGGAAATATTATGGCCTTAAAAAGCAAATACAAAATAATTACAGTGTAGGAAAATGTGAAAAACTAATGTTAATCCTCAGTTTTCTACAATAATTTAAAATGTGACAAAATTCACGAATATGAATTAAATTTCTTTCATTACATATTTTCTTACATACAATAAAGCAGAGACGGGCAGAACGATTCAGATAGACGAATCGATTAGTTTGATTTCAGTGAAATTATTCGTTGAAATAATTGTTAATTTCGTTATTTTCGTTTCATCTGTACTGCCGTTCTTTATTGAGTCTTGACTCACTCTCCATTTCGGGTACAGTGACCTGCAGTCATCTAGATAAGTCTCAGAGGGGTGGAAGTGGGGCAGCGGGTTCGCTGGTGTAAAAGGGAAAAGGGGTTGGAAAGGGGATGCGCGCGCAGCCGTTCGAAAAACATCGGTAGTATATAATGTATGTTCCAGAAGATGGAAGGGAAAGGTAACTCGCAGATATGCAGCAAATTCATTTGCAGACGAGAACGGGAAATGATAGACTCCGATACTGATGACGTTTACCATGGTTCACCTGTAGTAGAGCCATTATAAAATCAGTACAATTAGTTTTTTTTTTAAGGGGATTTGAAATTCAATGCTGTTGAAAATCAATTTTTTTAAGAACTGCTAATTATTTGCATATGGAACATGTTTACACACCAGCATTATAATGAAGTCGAGACAGTGTTTGTAGAAGATATTAGGCCCACAGATTTTTTGCGCATCTTATATATTCGCCTTTCACATTATGAAGTGCTTGTAGGTAAAAGGTTTTGTTATTAAAGCTGCAAAATATGAATACTTAGGGGCCTATCACATTCGGTAAAACCTGTCCACAATTCAAAGTATTACAATATTTTACAGTGTAAAGTGCAATGTTTGCAGGAACAATATGTATCTATTTATTTGCTTCTTCGTCTCTAACTGTATCACTAACTAACAATAATAATATTCGCATTTGTCTGCTCCAGTTTTAATGAACGTGAACGATCGCCTAATAAAACAAAAAAAAAAAATGCTCACACACTGTGCAAATCAGTAAACCACACCCTGTCTTAAGGTCAATGATGCGTCATTCCTGGTCACCAGTTTGCCTGCATCATTCCTGGCTACAAACTTGCCTGTTATCTCATGAAATTTGTGAACTCCACCCCTTCTGTAAAAATGGCGCCATATTAATTTTTAGTACGAGAGAAATGCTCATACGCGACTAATGATGGGTTTTTAAAAGACGTTATTTACACTGTTCTTGGTATATTGTTAATGTGCACTTACATTCGCTATAAACTACAAAATAAAGATAAAATGCTGAATAAATACGTTTTGGTGAATCCCATTACACGAGTCTATGTACAAAATTTACTGTATATTTATGAGATATTTTTGTAAGTTGAAGTGCTATATTACACNGATATTTTTGTAAGTTGAAGTCCATGTACAGAATTTACTTTATATTTACGAGAGTTTTTTGTAAGTTGATGTGATTTATTGCTAACTATGCTGCAGTATGGTTAGTAACTTGTATGTGTACGAACGTACGTTATTGTTATACTGTGAAATTTTCAAACTTTGTGTCTCGGGCTGTGCAGCGAATGTTTTCCGTCCTGCTCGTATACGGCCGGCGCGCGACGAATGTCGAACAGCCATTGACTGTTCTGTATATTCTGTACCATATAAGAAGGCCACTTTTTGACAGCTCGACGAATGTAGCGCCACTGTTTACGTCTGACTACGTATCCTTCCGCCATCAGCTGGTCTGTCACGTCGGGGCTGTATTTTTTATCAACATGCTGTCAGCTAATCCACTTCTCATTGTACTGTAATGCTAAACAAATTTTAAGATATTTTAAGACTGACATCTGTCAAAAAATATAAGTAGGTTATAAAGTTAAAAATATAAAATGTTGCAAATAATTAGATATTTGATAACTCTTTTTTAATTTGTCCGAGATAGTGAATTTGGGTTAAAATTTGCGAGACGGTCTGTTGTATCTATTATTACACTTTGGACGTTATAGCTAATATATACAAGTTGGAAATATGTGACGTGGAATAACGTTAGAATTGCTTAAAAACTATTCACGCGTGTCTCACTTTCTACGGAAACAAGGAGATGGGTTTCTAGAGAACAATATGGCGTATAATTTACGTAGACGAACGATTACCGGCCGAATATAAATGACTTGTACTCCAAATCGTTGTAGATGAAATATATGTTACTTTAAAAATTATGCAGAGCTCGTGGAAAAATATAACTATTGGCATATGTTTGTACATTCGTTATATATCGCGCAAGAAAGAGGTTCATTTCTGGCTGGTAATAGCTCGCAGAATATCCGATAGATAGCGCGCAGCACGTCACGGCGAAGTTTTGAGTAACTCTCTTTATGGTCAGGAGATAGCATATTTTTTAAAGTTGATAATTCTTATGTTACGGGATGGAAATATATTTAAAATTCGTGTCGTTTCGTCAAATTATTAGAAAAAATAATTCAACAATATTATGCAATATTTCTGTATGCTTTTGGAATTAATATCATGGACGTGTTGAAAGCAAGGTTTGAGATGGATGATACGACGTGAAAAAGCTTTCTGAAGTTAGCACAACTTCAGAAAACTTTTCCACGTCGTATCGTTCTATTGTACATTTCATTTTGAGCACCTAAACATAACTACATTATCGCGAAGTTAAGTTTTTAACGCTAACAACCATTGTTTTGTGACCTCGTAAAATAAAATGTATTAATAAATCTACGAACTCTTTCTTATCCGCGCATTTTCTGCTTTTCTGATGTGCATCGGCAGTGCACTCAGCATAGCCAACGTAATTTTAACTTTTGTTCGTTCGTGCATCAGCTGATACAGGATTTTGTAAATGGCGCTTTGTTTGTTTCGTAAACGTTAAGTTGCCACTCACTGACTGTCAGAAAGTGGCCTTCTTATACGGTATGGACTATACTGGGCAGTGGACACCCCTCAGGACATGACTAAGGAACTCGCTCGATAACTGCCGGCCACTGGAACATTATGGGTACCGGGCTTGCTGGGGGAACTCGGCAGGCTCACCTTTGCATCTGCGGTGGGAAACTGCCGTAACTACAGATATATATGGGGCGGAGGGGCCTGTAGACTGTACCATTGGGATGGTCAAGGGCCCCTCACGGGCCTGACTACTCCCGCTCTGAGCTTCGGCAATGATGAACAGCGGCGGCGGCCTTATCTCTGCTTCATCCTTTCGGCTCTTCCGGCACCAGCGTTGTCTTTAACTGTTATTCCTTTAATTAGCACGATTGCTAAAGGACTTTTTATTTTTTTTTNCTTCCGGCACCAGCGTTGTCTTTAACTGTTATTCCTTTAATTAGCACGATTGCTAAAGGACTTTTTATTTTTTTTTCAAGGAAGTTATTTTGAACTATGAAATCCTGTACTACTACTCGGCATTGATAAGTATTGAGTTACAACACGATACCCGTGCAGGCGGTATCTTCAAAGAGAGAGAGAGAGAGAGTAGTAGTAGTAACAAGATGCTTGTTGTGAAGACCTTGTCACTCACTCTCTTTCGCCTTTTGTACAAGCTTGGATGACTCTTGACTCCCGATTCTTTTTACGAACGAATCTGATTCTTATATCCTCTCCTCATTTAACGTTCTTTCGGCTCGTGTTCTGCTTCTGAATCACTGACTCAAAAGAATAGATCACTTTCGTAGCGGACGAATCGAACGATTTCGTTCACTCAATGACTAGTTCATTTCGAACGAATCGTTTACGAACGACTCATCACTGCAATGAAATAGTAGTTTCGGTTTAATCACAGCAGTAATACATTCATTTAATCGGGAAGTGTTTGTGTAATGTGTATATCTTGCTCCCTAATTACTAAAACCACGTTTATGTACAGAACACGTCGGACGTCGAGTATGTTATGAACCGTTCCGAAATGAACGGTTAAAAAGAACTACTCTTTTTGATTTATTGGAACGTTCCGGAACGGTTCCTGAAAATCGGAACTGTTGCCATATCTAGCTGGAAGGATACATTGTTGCTGCGCTATTTTTATATAACTATCAAAATTTACCCGACTTTCATGAAATGGACAATAAGTTGAAAGGTTTTCGTCTGCTACAGTCAAAATATGAAGACTTTTACTTCATTTTTGCAGTTAAAAAATACAACACACTCCCTCAAACAATTGTTAACAAATATTTAAATATGACATTTTACAAGATTTGCGAACGCAATTTTTAATAACACTTGTCGCGTGATTATTGCAAAATTGTTTTATTCATGTGTTAATAAAAACACGCGATAGTTATTCACTTTCGAATGGTATGATGGAAGTAATATTTTCAATGACGGGAACGTTTTTCATGAATTTTTAATATTAGAAGTATGCCAGTGACAATTTACAAAATACGCTTTAAAATACGCTTTTTCTAGGATGCAGGGCATTTCAATAATTAAACATGGGCTTATTACGCCAAGTTTACTCTTCAATACTACAATTTGATCATTGGTGTTTCAGCAGTATTTTCAACGCACTGTCCAAAATACTCAGGCTAAATACGGTAAAGGCGAGATTCCAGTTGAGAAACGTGCCAGCAGAGTGCATACTATGGTCCGTTTGGGACGAGCCGGCCCACGGAGCCCGCACAACCCCAGTGTTGCCACTAAGGATTCTGTTTCGTGGCGGAAGGGGGGCGCTCAATAGCGCTACTCCCCTCACCAGAGTGATGTGCAAGAATTACTCTGGTCAAACCAGCGCCAAACAAATGAAAGATGACCCGCCCCCTCTCTACTAGTTTTTTCCATATCTACTAATAATGAGCATGATACCTACCCATCTGTCTCCTGTAGCATTTCCTGTTAAATCTGATAATGCATGGAATAATTTTTAATTATTTCCTGTCGAAAGGGTTTTTATGGTGACTATGCCGGCTTTTTCCTTTTTCTTCTCAGTATAGTAGTTTAGCTATAAGCACACTTAGGGAGGTTCTCATGGCCTAAATCGCTGGCCATGGCAGCCCAATCCCTCTTTGCTATGATGCATGTCTCCTTGCATGATTTTCCCTTCCTTGTAGGCGTGTGGGGCTTAGCCCTGAGACACAATAACTCCCGTCCCTAACGCGGGCTCACATAACACTTAGTTTTGGAGTAGGTTAGAAAAAACGTAAAAAAAAAAAAATCGTGCGTAGCAATAGTTCCTGGAGCTGGTGTAACCAGGAGTAAAGATTCACAACCTAAACGGAGGGCGCGAGGATAATGACATTCCAAGTGCGCGGAAATCCTCTTAACTTATCACGTTGTATATCCAAATCGTTTCATATTGTGAAAGGCGACGCGCAGGTTCTTCCTTGCCATTACAGACCGGCAATTTTCTAAAAATTGCCGAAAGCAATTTAAGAAAAAAATACTAAACGTTTGCGCACAGTTCCTGGATAGTTGTCTAGTAAAAAGTAAGAAGCATAAAAGGTTTCTTTTTCAGATAGATAGGGGAAGAAATCATTTGAAATATAGAGAAAAGAATTTAATGTTATTTGAAGTTTGCCTTGTTCTGAGTTGCCTGGTTTTCACGTAATTGGCTGATCATTTTAGAGGATTTTTTAGTCAACGGGTACATCAACCTTAGCACATATTTTCAACACTAGGCCTATACCAAAGAAAAATAAATATTCGAACTACCTTTTTGTTGCTAAATTACAAGCCTTTCTTCGAGAGACAATACATTATCTGCAGGGGCAAGAATTTGCAAAGTCGCTCAACAGCTGATTGGACTGAATCTGTTGTTAGTCTAGTTGTAACTTAAGTCTGTAAGCATACGTTGAGACAGCCGCATCATTTCGAGTTAATTAAATTTCATATAATGAATATTTTATTCATCCCGTAGAATTCTTATTAACAAATATCTTTAACAAAATTATTACTTAAAAATTAAAGTATTAAGGCTACATATATGAATATATAAATAATCTGCAATAATATTTTACTTCTACTCAGACGAAAATAGTTTAAATGTTATATAATTCGTAACTAAATAATATGGAATAACAGTTCGTCGTAACATAAAAAATATCTGTTTTTATAAACAATGTAGTTGGAAAAACAAATAACTCTACTATGACTAAGCGGAAAATTATCACTCAACTAATTGATTACCGTGTATATTTATTTCACAAAACAACATGTTTAATCGATAATGCGTTGAAGATTTATATATAAATAATTTTAATGGGAAGTTAAAGAAAAATACAGCATAGCTATAACGAGACTTAGAGTGAGTTCAATATAATTATAAAGATGCTAAATGAGATGTTTTGAAATGTTCAATATAAAATAAGTGCAAATCTTATAACCTAGATTTAAAAAAAACAAGAGTAAAAATATTTATATGTATATGCATATATGAAATACTAGTTATTTACTATTATTAGTTTTTAAGTGCTATGCTTTCTGCTCACAACAAAAAATTAGTTTGTTTGGTTTTTCCGATGTAAATTTAAGACATGCCTATAAGAAGTGGAGAGCTAATAACGGAGTCGTACTTTCCTATGGCATGTCACGTTTACAGGTATTTTGTTCCAGCGGTTACTGCAGCTGTACGCACATAATGAAATCATAACGTTTGCGGAGACCTTTGCGGAAACTCTCTTCCTGTTGGCTAATGCGCTCTCCTCTTTTTCTCATTCAAACCTTTTCTCCCCCGAACTGACCTCACCGCCGCCCAGGCTAGCGCATCACCAGATGTTTACTGCACACAACCTCCTTGGTGGTGATGTAGCTAGCAGATACGTTTTGCTTACAACAAACAATGGGTAGAAGAAAATTTATTGCCCGGGTTAGATTAGGTACAGGTAAAACGGCTTTAGCGATTGCTTTATCGTGGCGAGAAAGAAAGAAGGGGCCGCGACATAAGATGAGACACTACTGACGCAAAATACTTCGTAGAAAACGTAACCTAACAAAAAAAATAACGCGTGTTGATAACTACGTAATTTTAAAATTCGAAAATATTGCGATGCCCTTTCCTGAGTTCTTTTTTCCCCATAGTTATACAACTTACACTGGATGTTGTTTATGTGGCTGTGTGTGCCGTCGGTGTGTTATTACTGAGCAGCCAAGACCACACTCTTACTACACTTGGGCAGTTTTGCAAGCCAGTAAAAATTTTAAATAAAAAAAAACTTTTAACAGGATACAGGAATGTTTAAATATACAATAAATACACACGCAAAGCATATGACAACGACAGCACTATTACAGTAAGATATACTGCTCACAAAAAGTTTAGCATTATCAGAATCCAGGATGTTATAATGAATACAAGTACTAGTTTACTTTACATGTTGTAGTAATAGCACATAAAGTGGGGGGGGGGGACCTCCTTTACATCATCCCAGTATCACAAAAACCAAAGGCATAAACTGAAAAAAACTTAAACAATGGAATCTCATCAGTTCCAATAACAACGTAAATGGTCTTCTCAAAAGCATTGAAAAACTTAAATAATATGTAGGACCTCGACGATTTATTAGGCATTCTTGTGTCCGACTAGTCATGCCAAAAACAAGATCATTACGCTTTCCTGAGGTAAATTGTCCCATCCATCAATTGCGGCTGTTTTAAGGCCTAAGGTTAAACCTACTGTTTGTGTACATGCAATTAGCATGTTTCTTGACGGGAAGATGCGAATGTTCACATGTTTCACACAACGTAGTAACAATCCACTACTACTAGAAACATAATTAATACGTATTCGTTGGCAAACAGGGAATATCATGAACATTTTGTGAGCAGCGGGGAAAGTAGTTAGAAATAAGCGTTTCTGTGGCAGGGACTGAAGGCTGGGTACGAGGGGACGAGCAGCGGCCATCCTGGATGACGTCACGAGGTNCTTGGGCAGTTTTGCAAGCCAGTAAAAATTTTAAATAAAAAAAAAAAAACTTTTAACAGGATACAGGAATGTTTAAATGTACAATAAATACGCACGCAAAGCATATGACAACGACAGCAGTATTACAGTAAGATATACTGCTCACAAAAAGTTTAGCATTATCAGAATCCAGGATGTTATAATGAATACAAGTACTAGTTTACTTTACATGTTGTAGTAATAAAACATAAAGTGGGGGGGGGGGAACTCCTTTACATCATCCCAGTATCACAAAAACCAAAGGCATAAACTGAAAAAAAACTTAAACAATGGAATCTCATCAGTTCCAATAACAACGTAAATGGTCTTCTCAAAAGCATTGAAAAACTTAAATAATGTGCAGGACCTCGACGATTTATTAGGCATTCTTGTGTCCGACTAGTCATGCCAAAAACAAGATCATTACGCTTTCCTGAGGTAAATTGTCCCATCCATCAATTGCGGCTGTTTTAAGGCCTAAGGTTAAACCTACTGTTTGCGTACATGCAATTAGCATGTTTCTTGACGGGAAGATGCGAATGTTCACATGTTTCACACAACGTAGTAACAATCCACTACTACTAGAAACATAATTAATACGTATTCGTTGGCAAACAGGGAATATCATGAACTTTTTGTGAGCAGCGGGGAAAGTAGTTAGAAATCAGCGTTTCTGTGGCAGGGACTGAAGGCTGGGTACGAGGGGACGAGCAGCGGCCATCCTGGATGACGTCACGAGGTNCAGCGTTTCTGTGGCAGGGACTGAAGGCTGGGTACGAGGGGACGAGCAGCGGCCATCCTGGATGACGTCACGAGGTAACCTCCTGCTCTGTCATTCCTCGCCAGCAGCAGTCATCTGGAGTTTCCTTTTTTCTCCTACGAAATTCCAATTCTCCCTTTTCTCTGAATGGCTACGCGAGGCTCTCGAAAGGGTCACGTCTCTGATTGGCTACTGCGTTCCACTTTGGTTTTCCCATGCTCCATCATTCCACTTTCGTTTTCTCATATTCCTTCTGGTTTCCTTTCACCTGGCATCCTGGTGGGGACGAGACTCATGCTCTGTGATTCCGAAGAATGTTCGAGTTCATTGCCCCATCATGCAACTTCTCTCATCATGCTCTGTCATTCCACTTTAGTTTACTCATATTCCTTCCAATCTTATTTATTTTCACACTCCTTCCTTATCCCCACTTCACGCTCCTGCATTCCATGTGGGAGGTTTCTCATGCTCATGTGGATGGTTTTCTCAGAGTCCTCCAGATCACCTAGCTACCTCCCATTACTGGGGTTTTCCCAAACTCCTTCTTACCTCTCGTCCACATGGGGGGGTTTTCTCATAGTACTTCCAGCCACATTCCTACCTCCCTCTCATGCCGGATGTTTTCTCAGTGTCCTCCTAGCCTCCTTCGTACCCCCACCTCTGATGTTTGCTCAGAGTCTTCCCAAACTCTTACCTCCCATCCCTTGGCAAGGTTTTCTCAAAGGCCTTCCAATCGCCTTCCTACCTCTTATTCGTTATATCCCTCGAAGGGGTTTTCTCCACCTCCATCACTTGTCACCAGAGAGTGTTCGAAGTGTGACAGGTCGCCTCTAGGAGCGTCGGTATCAGATGAGTCATTTCTTATGTTGGTTCATCATATGTGTAAAATATACTTAGAAAAAAAACCCACAGTCTACCCAGTACCATGGCAGCAGTCCTGCACGTTCAAAATAATACAACAAATAAACTTACATCTTTAGCTTTAAGGATGTTAACATAAGGTAAAACGCACTATACATCGATCGTACGCACGTTCAAACCAGCATGGGGTGGAACGATGTATACACACACTACCTCGCTGCGGGAGGGACGGCACGTAGCCAGCACTCGCGCGAGCACGAGCACGAGGGAAACAGTTCTAGTTCCGTAACAACAATTAGTAGATTAATTAGTTACTTACAAAGCAGCATGGTTGCTCTCACCACCACCTTCACAGCATCGGCCTCGAACTTACCGTCCGCATGGCATAACCATGCGGATGGCTCCCGGGCTTGGCACCGGGGCAGTACAATGCGCTAGCAAAAACACCATCGGAATTTATTTTTCCTTAGACACAAACAAGTGGTGCGTATGAGTATAAGGAAAAGGAAACACCTGCGGCGTCGCAAGGATAGTGTACAGGCGGCTTACGATGCTGGAAAGGAAGAACGACCCACCTAAAAAAAAACAAAGTGGACAAAGGAAGAATCAGANTACAGGCGGCTTACGATGCTGGAAAGGAAGAACGACCCACCTAAAAAAAAACAAAGTGGACAAAGGAAGAATCAGACAGACTACAGCAAAAGAGAAGAATACAGTAGAGGCGGATGAAGAGAAAAGGGAGGAAAAGCGCAATAAGTAGTGAATCAAAACAAGTACGATGCGATCACTAGTTACTACAGTGCTAGCGTTATATGAATACCATTTGACATTCTCATCCCCAGGTTGGAGAAAAATCCCTTGTGCTAGTACGTACATGAATGATTGTAGAATGCGTAACAGTANACATTCTCATCCCCAGGTTGGAGAAAAATCCCTTGTGCTAGTACGTACATGAATGATTGTAGAATGCGTAACAGTACACATATCACAACATGTCGGTAACATGCCTGACAAAATAGGGATATATCTTGCACTGGCTACAGCATGCCTCCATTCAACAACAGCAACACTCCTGACAAGATAAATATGGCTCTTGCATGTACTACGAAAAATAACCATGCATACACATACTGGTAACATGCCTGACAAGCTAAGGATATCTCCTGTACAGGCTACAGCATACTANAAATAACCATGCATACACATACTGGTAACATGCCTGACAAGCTAAGGATATCTCCTGTACAGGCTACAGCATACTACCAGCCAGCATACCTGAAAAGATTAATATGGCTCTTGAAAGTGTTATAGTATGCTGGAACAATATACCAGAATACACACAAGTGATTGCAGAAACAGGCCATACAGCTACCATCCCTCAACAACAGCATAGCTGGCAAGATGAATATGACTCTTGCATGAGCTATAGTATGCTGCTGGAAAAAAATTCCACATAAAGCGAATAAAATAACCAACACATATCAGTCGTTTTGGAGAGGGGAATGGAAGTGCTTCAGTTTCGTCAAACACGGAGCGAGGAACTGCCTCCCACCATGCATCCCGATTCCATTCACTCTCCCAGGGTATATGATGCGTATATGATGATACATGCCTGTCCCAGAGGTTCATGTACAGCATATTATTAGTCATGGTATCCATAGAGGGTGTTATGGATGGCATCGTCCAGGATCTTGCATTTGTTGTCCATCCAAAAAAGAGCTAGTTTGTTATTGCATTCTCTATATACGTCATGATGGTGCGACCTGATGCTGTTGATATGTACTCTCAGTACTTGCTGGTTCAACAATATATGTTTATAATCTTCTATGGTGATGTTATTCTGCACGATGCTCTTCTGTACCCCTTTAGCTCGTTTCACTACCTTATCCTTACATCTATTTGCATACAGCTTCACCCTGAACCCGACAAACTCAATCATATCATTCCCTCAGCACTCATCCTTGAATTTTCCAATACTCTTGCATTGGTGGAGCGAGTAGCAGGAATGAGTAGGCACTGGGTAGGCATTGGTGTCAAACTGGGCCATGTGTCTGAGACGAGGTCCCTATAGAAGTCGAGCAGGTAATATCCATGACAAAGGAGTCTGTGTCGGTGTATATCAGACCCATGTTACTGCCAAACTGTGCCCTCATTACATCGTAGTGGAAGCAGTGGGGCGGTAGTTTTATCACATTTAGCATTTTGCGCACGCAGATTGTAATCGTGGGTAAACTGCCAACCACAGTTACAGCATTCCAGTGACATAGCAGTGGGGTTTATCCAGCATACACGTTCATGACAATGTGCATCTCAAATATGGTTGAAGCTATAATTGCAGTACCTCCAGTTGGTCGATGCGACCTGCCTGATTAGTCATGTGCATGTTACATGATGGTTGGCAAATTTGTCGATGCGAGCAAATGTCTTCCCGCACCTATCACACATTTGCTGCTGTGCCTCCCTGAATGGTTTAAGGGTGCAGGTGGTGCGTACATGGTGCAAGCTATTNACCTATCACACATTTGCTGCTGTGCCTCCCTGAATGGTTTAAGGGTGCAGGTGGTGCGTACATGGTGCAAGCTATTCGGGCGATCAGCATACAGTCGATCGCAGATATCGCACTGTAATGCAGGTGGTCGCATCGAAGGTGCTTTAGATAATAGAGAAGAAACTGATGATGACTGAGATGATGATGGCAATGCGAAAGAAAGGAAAGATGGAAAGGAAGAACGACCAGAATCCATCTTGTTTGTGGAAACTGCAAAGAAAAAGCAACGATGAAAGACGTCTCNGATGGAAAGGAAGAACGACCAGAATCCATCTTGTTTGTGGAAACTGCAAAGAAAAAGCAACGATGAAAGACGTCTCGACTGGCCGGTCTGGTGGAACGCTCGAAGGACTGCTCGACACTGGACGACAGGAGAGAACCTACGAGAAAAATGTATAATTATAAGCTAGCCTGAAAAACATGTATGTCTTGCGATTAGCCTTAACTGCCAATAGTTCTGGTGCTACGAGCCATATCGTTGAGTACCCACATAGTTTAGCGAATGTACAAATGAAAAACAAAAGAGGTTCACTCGGAGTGCTCCCAGACTCTCTCCCACGAGCACGCCATAGCATTCCATCACAGCACCATCCCTACCTCACGCTGGCAGGCGCGTGCACACAGCCAGTTCTAGCTGAAAACAGAACGGTCGCATCGATGATTATCCACAAGAAGGACGTAAATAATTCCCCTAACATTCATGACCGATAGCATGCTATATGAACGAAATCCAGCTCTATTCCTACCTAGTACTATAGAGTATCGGAACACAGCAACAGAGTACATCAGTATTTGTATTTGTTTCAAGCATCAACCAACGACACTCATGCATGGCTCCTATTACAAATACTAATGTTACAGTACAGAGAGGGAGCGTGTGCTGTGGTAAAAACAACATACATTAAATGAACGAGCAAATCTACTGCCTGCCTGCGAGCGAGCATAAAGTTGTGAAGCAAGCTAGCCTCACAGGACCGCCTGCGAAGGGCAGAGAACCATACCCACCACATGAACGAGCCACCTTGTAATCACACGGTGCACCTAGAAGGGGCGTACAATTAGTGGCTGGGGGAAGGGTGCCTATAATTTACAAAGCGGCGGTGCAAGGCAGGAGCTCACCCTCCTCAGCGGGTGAGCGCTACACTCATCAGTTTGAGTATGTAATGAACATCGTACAGACATGTGCGAGTCACCAAGTAGCACCAAGTTTGCAATTGATGACTTACTACAAGCTTTGAACGTGAAGTACCGCTAACGTCTAAGTGAATACATGAAGACAGCAAACTAACAGGGTACACTCGAACGAGCTGACAGATCACAAGTAACTAGCTACAGGGCAGCAGGGGGTTTATATATTGTACATTCACTCGGGTTGGAGGGAAGGGGCCACACCCATTCTCTCTACACACAAGGCTCGCGCACGCCAAAATAATAACGACCATAGCCCCTCCCCCACCGACCTACATACCCAGGGGCTGTGACCTACAGCACACATGATACTTGTATGGCCTGTATTTCATCCCAGCGGATACGGTCTCCAGCGGACATGGTACTATACTACTGCTACAATTCATTTATATTAATGTTATCTTTAATGTAATGGTAACGATTAATAAAAGTACATACATGTTGCAAGTTTTCTGCAGTACCTTCACCAAGGTACTTGAGTTTCGGGTATGTTTTGACACCTAACCCCACACCCAGACAGATAAATAACACACATTGGGTATAGTTACAAATATATATATATATNATGTTTTGACACCTAACCCCACACCCAGACAGATAAATAACACACATTGGGTATAGTTACAAATATATATATATATTGATGCTCATATACACTGGAGAGCCAAAAAAAACTAGTATAGGCGTGCGTATGCAACTAAGNAATATATATATATATTGATGCTCATATACACTGGAGAGCCAAAAAAAACTAGTATAGGCGTGCGTATGCAACTAAGAGAGGTATTAAACCAATCATAGTAACGCGATATGGTCGGCAGCGCCTTTATAAGAAAACAAGCGTCTGCAAAGTTGCTAGATCAGTTACTGCTGCTACAATGGCAGGTTATCAAGATTGAAGTGAGTTTGAACGAGGTGTTATAGTCGGCGTACGAGAGATGGGACATAGCGTCTCCGAAGTAGCGATAATTTTGGATTTTCGCGTACGAACATTTCACGAGTGTACTGTGAGTATCGGGAATCCGGTAAAACGTCAAATCTTCGACATCGCTGCGGCCGGAAAAAGATCGTGAACGAACGGGACAAACGACTACTGACGAGAATCATTAAACGTGATAGACGTGTAACCCTTTCTCAAATTGACGCAGATTTCATTGCTGGGGCATCAACAAGTGCCAGCGTGCAAAAATATTCAACTAACCATCATTGATATGGGCTTTCGAAGCCGAAGGCCCACTCGTGTACAGTTGTTGACTGCACGACACAAAGCTTTATGCCTCGTCTGGGCCCGCCAACACCACCATTGGACTGTTGATGACTGGAAACAAGTTGCCTTGTCTGACGAGTCTCGTTTCCAATTGTATCGGGCGGATGGACGTGTACGGGTATGGAGACATCCTTATGAATCCATATACCCTTCATGTCAACAGGGGACTGTTCAAGCTGGTGGATGCTCTATCACTGTATGGGAGGTGTGAAGTTGGCACGAAATGGGACCCCTGATACGTCTATATACGACTCTAACAGGTGACATATACATAAGCATCCTGTCCAATCGCCTGTACACATTCATGTACATTGTGCATTCCGACGGACGTGGACAATTCTAGCAGGCTATACAACACCCCACACATCGAGAGTTGCTACCGAGTGGCTACAGGAACACTCTTATAACTTTAGACACTTCCACTGGCCACCTAAATCACCAGAAATGAACATTATTGAGCATATCTGGGATGCCTTGCAACGTGCGGTTCAGAAGAGATCTCCACCGCCTCGTACTCATACGGATTTGTGGACTGCTCTGCAGGATTCAAGGTGTGAATTGCCTCCTGCATACCTACAGAGATTAGTCGAGTCCATGCCACGTCGTCTTGCGGCACTTCTGCGTTCTCGCGGGGGCCCTGCACGATATTAGGCCGATGTACCAGTTTTTTTTGGCCCTTCAGTGTATATATATATATATATATATATATTGATAATTGAAATATATAAAAAAAATTTTCGAACATGTCTCTTACTTTAAAAAGTATCCAGAAGGCATGCGAACAGGCGTCTCAGTACCTCCTTCCTCTCTCTGCTGCGGACAGAGTACTCACATCGGGCAGGTTAGACACTACCCCCGACGGCGATGCAGGCCCACCGACGCCTGCGCTACAGTACTGACAGGCGGTAGGCTGCTTCTGCTGATGTCTGCAGGCGGCTCGTCGCTGTGTTACCTCCAACTGGGTGCTGGTGTCAGTAGGTACCGCCCTCGCTATCCGCTTGCGCCTTGGTGCAGGCTGTGATGTGTTCGCCGAGAGGCAGGGGACATCTGGCAGCTGAGTGTCATCGTCGACGATGTTTATGGTGAGAACTGATGGTTGTGTGGGTTTGTAGAAGNGTGGCATCATGCAGCATGGCATGAGTCATCATCTCGTCCTCACTGCACATTAGAGGTGTGTCTATGCGCATGTGGTGTACTGCACACCTGTTGGGCGATGTACAGGTGCCAATTTGCTGGCAGTACTCAGGTTTATGTGCGAGCACCTAATAGCTATACCATCACAGTCCTCACTGTACGACCGCCGCTCTGTTTCATCCCTAACGTCATATGTGACAGTACTGTGACCTGGCGTCAAACTACTGTAGGCAGTCTCTGGGCGCAAAGGTGTGTTCATAGTTGGTAGATCACTGATGGCGATGAGCCAGATACAAGAGTCTTACATATATCTCTCTCACATGTGATGTCACAGCCACCACTTCAGAACTTTGGTCAATAGCATCATAAAATGTACAAGGTCACAATAGTTAAGCGGAAACGTAATTTGTAAGGGCAGCCAAAACCAAAATTTTTAAAAGGACTAGCACTACTGCACACTCAAGATACAACACAACTATGCCACACAAGTTAAAAAAGCATTTAAAATCCCCACCACAAACTTTTAATATTTTCCACGACTCAAATTTTTTGTGCCCCATCGCTCTGTAGTTTGACAGGAAGAAACATCAGCTCAACAACATGATAACGGCGTTGAACTCTGCTGGGCAAACGGAGATCTAACATTTGATTGGTCATGCAAATGTTAGACGCACGAAGTGGAACGTGGTTACAGGGAGGGTGAACAGGGAGGAAAAAAGGGGTGGAGCCGACCCGAGCAAAGAGTACACCACCGCACAGAGATAGATGGCAGTAAATAAACATAACGCGACGGCTCTAACGCCGCAAAATGGTGAAAAATCACACTCAATAATTTTAAGTAAATGGTTAGCTGTACATTTTTTTCTTATCATAGAAAAATCCAGTATTCTTTTTATATGCCAATGCAAAGAAAAATAGTTTTGTGACTGCTCCACTAAAAATAAACGTGCATTTTTATTTTAAAAAATCTAAATTCACTGATGAGTATGAATTGTAAATGATCATTAAAACGTTTAAGCCTACATAAAGTTTTATCTATGCCCTTTTCCACAAATTACTATGAATGCCTACTGCTTTTATACAAGTTAACTGTCCGAAATATACTTCAATACGAATATTTATGTTTCCGCATTAGACGTAGCAGATAATTCGTATGCCGGGAAACATGATCTCACAAAACCAATCATTTATAAAAGAGTTTCCTACTGTATTATAGTAAAAAAAAAANGTATGCCGGGAAACATGATCTCACAAAACCAATCATTTATAAAAGAGTTTCCTACTGTATTATAGTAAAAAAAAAAAGTTTCTGACATCTCATCCTTTCTCAAAACGAAAATTGCGATTTTTGGACAGAAGATTACTTGTTCNAAAAAAAAAAAGTTTCTGACATCTCATCCTTTCTCAAAACGAAAATTGCGATTTTTGGACAGAAGATTACTTGTTCCTCTTTCAAATCCTCCGCCCACGACGGGGGCCACAGTGTGAAGTGAGCTGACCTTTAGCGAACTTGAATCACACCGACCTTGTTCTCAAAAAAATGTCGAAAAATGACATTTCTGCACCAGTCATTTACAGCTACAGTTAAGTATTTTGTTTCAAGATACATTTAATAAACCAACTTCAATATATTTTTTAATTAAATATTAGTTGTACGTATTGCTTTAAATATTTTCAAAAATGTCTTTAAATATCAAATATTCTTCTGTCCTACCATCCCTGACGCACGGTCGCTGTCTTGAGTTTCGTTTATCTCAGAAACCTTTTATAAACTTTAGTATAAAATTTATAAAAGTTTTCAAAAAATATATATAAATTTTACTTTGTTGGTAATTCGTAATTCGTTGGCACTCTTTCCGTGGTCCTCGGTTCGAATCTCGGTGAGTGCAAACTATCAACGACAGGTCTGATTGCACAGTACGACTGCTGTGCTCATAAATAAGTACTGTATATAAAATATAATTTCGCCTAGAATATATATTTGGTACTAGTTTTTCCCACGGCTCCGCTTACGTAGACTATAGAATTATTGTTTAGTTTTTTCTTTTTTAATAAAGTCCATACTTTTTATACTTTTTCCAGACAATGTATTCACTTGCTTCTCAATTTCAATGAGTGCAAAGTTAAAAATTTCGTCATTAAATGTTCCTCGCGTGGTTATAGTATCAAACGTATAGGGAGAAATAAATATATTTGTTAGTAGCCAGACACTGATGATGAACACAGAACAGAGCACTAACGATGTCATTTATTGGAGCTAGAATCGCTCTTTTACATAGCCACTGGTCGTCATTTATATTTTTTTGTAGATCTGGGTAAACGCTAGCAATCAGTTCCGTATCACTCTGCACCAAATTACTAAAATCCCCCGTTAGTGACACACAGCCCTCGGCGTCTGTTTCTAACCGCCCATCTCCAATTTTTAATAGTGTATCAGCATAATGTCCTGTATCAACATCATTGTAGAGGTGCACTCTCATATTTGTCGTCAAGCTGAATTTCTTGACATTTGCCCATAAGCTTGACGACTTGAGACAGGCTTTGATTTCATTTGAAGGTGTGACCCTCAGAATCACCGGTGGAGTTTAGTGGAAGTCACCAGCCAGTAATACAACCATTCTTCCCATAATGTCTGTATTGTTTCGTATATCCTGTAGAGTTCGGTTTAGAACGTCTATCGCTTTTTTTGTGTGATATTGTGCTTTCGTCCCACACTAACAACTTACATTGACGCAGCATTGTACCTCGAGCGCTATTTTTACTAAAAACATTTTTCCTGAGAGAATGAAATATTTTTTCGGGATGAAAAGTAGCCTATGTCACTTCCCGGCCTTCCAACTATTTCTGTACAAAAAATCACGTCAATCCGTTGATACGTTACGACGTGAAAGAAGGACAAACAAACAAACACACTTTCGCACTTATAACATTAATTAGGATTAATAAGCAACACCATGATTCTTGGGGGAGGCGAGCAATATACGTTGAAACATATGGGACTGAGGAGAAGGGGTAACATGTATGTGTTATATGTTGTTAAGTCGACATTAGGGTATATGGCCACAATTTTTACTCGCCAGAAGTCGAATCCTGAATCACAAGAAATTAAGTTTTAATTATTTTGTAAGCTTACAACATTTTTTATAAACTTTTATTCAACAATTTATTTTCAGTTCGTTAATTCAGAAGTGTTTTTTTTAATGTCACGAAAAATCAAACAGCTGGAATGGCATAGCACCGAATTTTTTTTGTGTGAATTACTAAACAAATTTTTTGGTTTAATGTGTTACACAAATTATTGTAACAGTTAAAATACTATAAGAAGAACCGACAGGGCAGGCGTATAAAAATAACTGTATAGAAAAATAAATTTGTTTTTTATTGTTTTGCGAGATATTGGATATTTCCCCCCTCCCCCCCCCCTTTCCGTTCCAACACCCTTCACCATCCCCTAACCAAACCTCCACCATCACGAGTATAGAGTGGCAGGTAAAGTGTTTCAGAACAGTAAGTAACAAGGCCAGCTTGTTCCTCACTGAGATCTCCCAAGTCAATAACGACGGGTCAAATATCTTATGATCAGTTTCCCCCTACAGTTAAACATATTAACGACAAGATATTTACGTGTAATTTTCTACACTGGAGAGCCATACAAACTGGTATAGGCGTGCGTATGCAAATAACAGAGGTATGGAACCAATCAGAGCAATGCGATGCGGTCGGCAACGCCTATATAAGACAACAAGTGTCTGCAAAGTTGCTAGATCGGTTACTGCTGCTACAATGGCAGGTTATCACGAGTTAAGTGAGTTTGAACGAGGCGTTATAGTCAGCGCACGAGAGATGGGACATAGCATCTCCGAGGTAGCCATGAAATTTGGATTTTCACGTACGAACGTTTCACGAGTGTACCGTGAACGACTGACGAGAATAATTAAACGTGACAGACGTGCAACCCTTTCTCAAATTGGCGCAGATTTCAATGCTGGGGCATCAACAAGTGCCAGCTTGCGAACTATTCAACGGACCATCATTTATATGGGTTTTCGGAGCCTACGGCCCACTCGTGTACCGTTGTTGACTGCACGACACAAAGCTTTAAGCCTCACCTGGGCCCACCAACACCGCCATTGGACTGTTTATCATTGGAAACAAGTTGCCTGGTCTGACGAGTCTCGTTTCCAATTGTATCGGGTGGATGGACGTGTACGAGTATGGAGACATCCTCATGAATCCATAGACCCTACATGTCAACAGGGGACTGTTCAATCTGGTGGAGGCTCTGTCATGGCATGAGGCGTGTGCAGTTGGCGTGAAATGGGACCCCTGATACATCTAGATACGACTCTGATTGGTGAAAATACGAAAGCATCCTGTCCGATCACCTGCACCCATTCATGTCCATTGTGCATTCCGACGGACGTGGACAATTCCAGCAGCACAATGCGACATCCCACACGTCGAGAGTTGCTACCGAGTGGCTACAGGAGCACTTTTCTAACTTTAGACACTTCCATTGGCAACGTAAATCACCAGAAATGAACATTATTGAGTATATCTGGGATGCCTTGCAACGTGCGGTTCAGAAGAGATCTCCACCGCCTCGCACTCCTATGGATTTGTTAACTGCCCTGCAGGATTCATGGTTTGAATTGCCTTCTGCATACCTTCAGACATCAGTCGAGTCAATGCCACGTCGTCTTGCGGCACTTCTGCGTTTTCGCGGGGGCCGTACACGATATTAGGCATGTTTACCGGTTTTTTTTGGCTTTTCAGTGTATATCGTAACACATTTATTTCAATTGCCTGTAAAATAATTACCAATCGCGCCATTATCAAAACGCAGTTAATTGATAAAACTGGCCTTAATATTGTCGGAAATTGGAAACACTTTTGTTAGGTATTTGGAAATACAACAATATTGATAGGAAATTGAAAAAATGCGGTTCAATCACATAGCATTCGTTAATTTAAAAAGAGAAGCCAAGTGGATTTGTTTTTTTTACGTGTGGCACCTGGAAGTAAAACTTTAGCAGAGCTTCAGAAAAACGTGAAGCATCCTCGAGTTGCGGGACACGTGGCGGGTGAGTGTCACAGATGGTCGGACGCACGGAGCCAGCCTACCTGAGCGACTGGCAGAAGTCAGGTTAGTCTGGCAACATTGCTGCAGCAAGCTAGCAGCCCTGCGTGTGGCGGTTGGGGGAAAACTCCCACACTCGCACGAGGGCCGAGGTCCCGTCATGGTCCAGGGTGGCGCACACTCCCCCTTTCAAAACTTTCTCACAACATAAAATAGGGTTGGACACTATAGGACAAGGATGAACCAATTTTCCAATCGCTATAACCTGAATCCAACTTGACAGTGCTGAAATACGTTTGCACTACAACTGTCGCTTGTTACTTCTGCGGTAATATTATTATCTTGATTAGCTGCAAATGATTTATTTTACAGTTTTAGGAATAAGTGCGTTTTATTGGCTATTTGATATGTACTCTATTATAAACCTAAAATTATACTGTGTCTGACGTAATTCACTAGGGTGGCACTCGTGCAATGCACACTGCAAGTGCAAGATGGCGTTGAATCGTTTATCGTTTTCATACAGGTTTTCGTACGAGTTATCAAGAACGATTGTTTAAATGTTTTACTCATAAAGTTCTGCATTTGGATACTTATTTTGCCAAATAACGTGCGTAGTCTATTGTTCGTGCTGTGTTTGCTAAATGCGGTGGACCACGTGGCTAGAGATTCCACTTACCCGTTATTGTGTTTTCTTTCTCAGCACTTACCGACAGTTCGACAGTCCCGTGTGTGTTTTTTCATGTTTCTGCGTCTGTTTTCCTGACTTCCCACGGAAAACTTGCGGTCGAAT
This sequence comes from Clitarchus hookeri, assembly GCA_002778355.1. Lineage (NCBI taxonomy): Eukaryota > Metazoa > Arthropoda > Insecta > Phasmatodea > Phasmatidae > Clitarchus > Clitarchus hookeri. The sequence goes on along the minus strand of NQII01006832.1, from coordinate 38,028 downwards.
ATACAGTTAAATGTAGTTGATTTAAACTAATTGTTATAAAAGAGAAGCAGCTTTACTGAACAAAATAGAGCATACAAAGAAAGACTAATAGATGAATTTAATTAAAATAAAATATTAAAATACTCGTATTTATGTACACAAGCATAAAAAAAAANGAAAGACTAATAGATGAATTTAATTAAAATAAAATATTAAAATACTCGTATTTATGTACACAAGCATAAAAAAAAAGCAGCAGGGTTGGTTCAAATGGTTGGAAAACAACAAATTTTCCACGTTTTTCAAGTAATTTTTTATCNAAAAAAAAAGCAGCAGGGTTGGTTCAAATGGTTGGAAAACAACAAATTTTCCACGTTTTTCAAGTAATTTTTTATCAGTTTAATCTATATACTGCATGTTAAAACTTACGTCCGAAATCTAAAAAAGATATTTAAATACATATGTCACACATTATTCGGCTTACAATATTTACATTCAATTTTATGCTTAAAATAATTCGTATATACGTTTGTTAAATTGATGTTATCTTACACAGATCACTATTTCCTCCAATAAAAAAAAGTTCAGGTTCTGCAACATTGAGTGTCCTCTTTGTACTAGTACCTTATTTACTCTATGCAATTAAAGGTTTCCTGGAAGTTGCCCGGTTTATATACAGGCCTACGGAGTGGTGGACGACATCATTTCGAGACCCTTTCGATACCGTCTACCATTTTATATCAGCAGAACAGCGATTTGTAACTGCGACAATTTTTTATGGCTTTGAATCGAAGTTCACAAATATCAACCAAACATTTTTTCGTCTTATGTCTTAATGCAAGAAACATTTCTGTAAAGTTTTTAAATTAATACATTGATTTAACATTTTCCATTTAAAACAAACTGAATGACCTATTTTGGGAGTTTCTACCACAAAAATCACTGAATACTGTATGTAAATGAACATTTCTCTGATAAATACATCACCTTCATGCATCAATGTATTTGGAAATTATAATANGAATACTGTATGTAAATGAACATTTCTCTGATAAATACATCACCTTCATGCATCAATGTATTTGGAAATTATAATAACAAGAAACCCACATAATCTAATTTTTATAGGTATATTAACTTCTGCGATAACCATTCGCCATGTGTTTCTCTTGCAGATTTTCAGAATTAATTTGGAAATTAAAAAAAAATCAAAGACCANGCGATAACCATTCGCCATGTGTTTCTCTTGCAGATTTTCAGAATTAATTTGGAAATTAAAAAAAAATCAAAGACCACACATTGCATAGTATACTTGTTTTACAGAGTACTGGGGGTCTATTCGCAAACTTTTTGCGGTGACCTTGATGCCTGAGATAAAGAAAACAGCAGCGCCACTGTCCTTAGGCTTTTCAGTAGCTACGCACTTTAGCAACATGGATAACTCTAAAAAGCAGAAACTAACAAAAATCGCTAATTTTTATATTTATATCCAGCACGGAAAACTGGAGTGGAACGATGCAAGATCTGGATCTAGATGACACTCAGACAAAAGTAAATAGCCCCGCGCTGCTTATAAAATTATTTTACGTTAACGTAGAAAACACATGTAATACACACAGTTAATTTACTGTTAAGTAACAAAAATTGTTATTTATATTGTAAGGTTTACAGTATTTTATTTAGCATTGTTAACATTAATATATCAAGCCTGTATATTTGGCAACCTAGTTTTTTTTTACGGATATCCAGGGAAAATAAAATATGGACATTGATGTTTAAATAATAAATAAGTGTTTATCGAATCAGTTATTAGTGAATGTTTTATTTTCAGTCCTGGTGGTTCACTTTGAGAACTAACACTCGCATCAAGAATATGCGGTACTTATTTTATCAGAAAGAAATATAGACAGGCCTCAGAATCCCGCATACATCCCCAGATGTACCGCCATCGGGGGTTACTTAAGCCGCCGGGGTAACATAAGCAATTTTGTTAGGGAAATTTCGAATGCTGATATTGGCAACACTGTTTTGAGATTGTTTGTTTGTGTTCATGCCACATNAATTTTGTTAGGGAAATTTCGAATGCTGATATTGGCAACACTGTTTTGAGATTGTTTGTTTGTGTTCATGCCACATGGTTAATATTTTTATGAAGTTTTTCACTGTATATTTTAATAGTTTGTATGTTCTAAAGGTAAGTTTATATATGCATATTTCTATGAAGGTTAAATTTATAATTTATTTATACCTTACATAACTTTAGTNCTAAAGGTAAGTTTATATATGCATATTTCTATGAAGGTTAAATTTATAATTTATTTATACCTTACATAACTTTAGTCAACAATATTATATTTTTACGTTTAATTTAATATAAACATTCTCCAAAAAAACCTTAAACAATACTTTTATTGTTGTCCCACCAAATAGATTCTATTTCCACTGTGCTTTTTAATTTAAGCTTAAATTCACGGCTGTGTCATTTGTGGGGTAAAAAGGCCACCAAGAACTAGTGGCTTTTACTACCCGTATTCGTTTGTCATATCGTACTATATGAAATTATAAATATTTAAAAAGTCTTTTTTCTCTTCTTCACTAGAAAAGATGCCTCTAAAGTACCAAGGGCCTATTAGAGCTCGAAAATATCAAGATTACACAGAAGATCACTTAAAAAAACCAATTGAAGAGGTGAAAGAAGGCTTATAGTTACAAAAATTGTTAATGGGCAACACGTCCTCGATCAAGGAAACGGAGACCGAAAGGGTTCATTTATATTGACTGTGCAATTAACGTTATTTATAGTCANCACGTCCTCGATCAAGGAAACGGAGACCGAAAGGGTTCATTTATATTGACTGTGCAATTAACGTTATTTATAGTCAAGTGTTAACGGAGATATAAAACGTTTGTAATATCTGATCTATTCAGGAAACAACCAGACATGTTATGGAGTGATATTTCAAATGTTTTATTTAGAAAAGGGAGATGACACAGACTATAAAGTCAGTTCACGTTTACTTCCAACTTTTCGCGCTGTGTTGTATAAACTAAACACTAGAATTGTAAAAATTTTACTTTTAACACTACTATTACCATCAATAAAAGTCTTGAATACTATTATTACGTTTGTTTGAGCCCTGTGTATGGCTTTTGTTAACCCATCAATAACCATCTTAAGCCGAACATTGGTTTCTTACCAATGGCCTAAGTTACCCCCTCTACTGGGGTAACTTTAGGCCACAATGTTTTAATTTTTTAAATTTTAACATGCATGTTTTCGAAAACTTTCCTGTATGCAAACATAAAAAGTAATTACATGCCCAAGTTTTAAGCTAATTAGTTAATCTCTAAAGTTAATAGTCTTGGATTGGCGGATGTTTGAAATTGAAAAGTGGCTTAATTAACCCCCAATTACGGTAACCGAAATATCAGAAAAAAGTTGCCTATCTTATGTTTTGGAGAGGTTTGAAAAAAACAAACAAAATGTAAGTATTAATGAAGAAGAATGTTCTACCAGTACTGTTGTTACGAAAAAAGAAGTTGCCATACATACATGTGCAAATGAAACCGTAAACCGTTCTTAGTGAATTTGTATTCCGTTGCACGATTAGTGGGTGTTAATTAACTACTCAAGCGTCTATTACATTACATACCGAACTGAAATCATGTATGAAACATTACAACAAGAGCTGGGGAACAAGTTGTATTTTTAATGCAATACAAGGTTTCCAAGGATATACTTTAATTACAGGTGAGACAGAAATACGAAACTTAACGGGTGTGGCCTTTGTGGTTTTCAATCTATTGTTAATGTTGATACCAAGTAAAACATAATCGTGCAGTGGAGGTATAAGTACCCGGTAGATTAAAATCTAGCTAGATGCCGTATAATCTGGCGAGAACTTCTGTAAAGAATATGTACACTGCAGGCGAATTTTACTCTCTAGAGCATCTAGCTCGACTACCTTAGAGCGACTCTACCTAGACTTCTCAAACTGACATGTAAACTAGACTCTTTAGGTTCAGTAATTTGCTAGATTGGCCTCACATTCAGTATGAAAAAAATTGCAAAAGTATACGTATCAGAAAAGTAGCTGCTGCAGTGACAGTGATAATGTTAATACGGGAAAGGCAACATAGCAAGAACAAGGGGAAAATAAGTGCATGGGTGAGAAAATGGATAGCAAGGAAAGGCGAGGAAGGGTCACATGGGAAGTTACTCAGGGAATTAGTTGTATGTAGATACTTATTCGTATACATATTTCTTGCGAATGCCATCTAATGACTACGAGTACTTGCTGGAAAAGGTTCCCCTTAAGATAAGGAAACAAGACGCACGTCTGAGCAAAGCATGATTCACATTACACTACGATTTTTCGCATGTGGTAAGTGTGGGAGAGGCCATTTAGAGTCGTGGCTGTACTATAGTAATCAGAATATATCTTTTAAATAAATTTTTTTTAGAATTCCCATTTATTTGTAATGATAAGCATAGCGTTATGAGTGTACTGGTAATAATGATAAGTAGGTATATAGTTTCAGTTTTAATATTTTATATATGGAGAGGATGAGAAATGCAGGAAAGGGCCGTAATTAAAAGGGTCATGCTTGCCAATCTGCTCCCTTTTGTGAAGGGTCACTTTTTGTTACGTTCATACGACGGAAAACAAACGGAGGTCAGCAGTAACGTGTAGGGGGAGAATCTACACATCCAGAAGACGGGGCAAACCAGGACCCCTACAGAGATAACAAAAATTAATATGATCACAATCGATGTTATAATGAAACTGTTTAATATGTATGTAGATAAGTATAGTAACGTAACCAAGTTATAATTTCATCGAAGTGCGAAAAACGGGGCATCCGAACCCCTACAAGCATGTTAGCTATTTTTTGTATTGGGAGCGCCTGATTGGCTGAGCTGTTTTGCCGCGCTTTGGAACCACTGTCTTAGGAATTCTGTTCGCCTGGAAGGCGAAGTTTCCGAGCAGAGAAAAGGACCAGTTCGCGCGCTGTCGAGTGAGACGAACAATAGCGAATCGACTTTCGGCTTCTGGTCAACCATAATGAAAAATCGGTGCATTTGATTTACAATTTCATCTCGTATAGACACAGAGAAAATTAATTATTCACTGAGGTGGCGACATAGATGTGCATGTCTCGCTGAAAACCAGGACCCAATGAAGTTTAGGAAAGCGAACGTCACAAGTGTTATGTCGAAAATCCATGAAAATAGTGATTTGTTTAAGCTGAATTAATTAACATAAAACCCGTTATTAATAGCTTATTCATTCGATTAACTTTACAGGTGACAGCTACCATTCCCTCATGTATTTACACTGAAGAACCAAAAAAACTTGTATGGGCGTGCGTATGCAAATAACAGAGGTATGGAACCTATCAGAGTAACGCGTTGCGGTCGGCAGCTGGATTGGTTACTGCTGCTACAATGGCAGGTTATCAAGATTTAAGTGAGTTTGAACGAGGTGGCGCACGACAGATGGGACATAGCATCTCCGAGGTAGCGATAACATTTGGATTTTCGCGTACGACCATTTCACGAGTGTACCGTGAATATCGGGAATTCGGTAAAACATCACATCTTCGAAATCGCTGCGTCCGGAAAAAATACCGTGAAAGAACGGGATAAACGACGACTGACGAGAATCATTAAACGTGACAGACGTGCAACCCTTTCTCAAATTGGCGCAGATTGGATTTGTAGACTGCCCTGCAGGATTCATGGTGTGAATTGCCTCCTGCATACCTTCAGACGTTATTCGAGTTCATGCCACGTCGTCTTGCGGCACCTCTGCGTGCTCGGGGGGTCCTACACGATATTAGGCAGTTGTACCAGTATTTTTGGCACGTCAGTGTATTTCGGATACCAGTAACAACCATTTCGAGAATAATACCCGAGGTCAGCAAGGCACTGTTTGACGTGCTTAAAGATGATTTGCTAATGGTAAAGACGTAGTACCATACTGTTCATAGAAGTTATATAGTGCAGTTAAATTGCCACTGTTCCCATTATTATCGGTCATACCTACCGTTATAAAAATGGATGTAGATCCAGCGGATTGGCTGTAATGATAATGCCATGACGAATGAGAAGCGGGATTAGGGGTAGAAGACCGTCGGATGTTACCATATTCCATATCTTCTTCCTCCTCAATATCTAGTACAGCCTTCTTATGATACGTTTGTATATCTTTCTTCTCTCACCAGAGCACAGCTTACGTACTTCAGCAGTAACATAATCACCGAATGATGCACGATCATCCATGGGCTTCTGAAGTACGGCATAGGCCTTACTTGGAACCTTATCTTCTGCTACTTGTTGAGTTTTTGTATTATGCGAAATCATCTTCCTTTTTCCTCTCACCCGACACCCGCTGCACATGGTGTCTCTTCTTGATGTAATTGGGATTGGGAATCTGTATTGCTAGTAGTGTCACTTGTTTCGTTGCTCACCAGCTCCTGAAAATGTATCATATGGAAACATGGTAACTACCTAGTAAATGGGAAGTAAATTTTTCTGTTAACAGATTATTACGTTTAATGCAGAGTGGTGTAAGGAAGTAGAAGACTTTGAACAAAATTGGAACTTTCCACATTGCCTTGCTGCTCTTGATTGGAAGCATGTGCTTCTTAAAGGACCCGTAAAGAGTGTAAACCTCTGCTATAATAATAAGGTCACACACAATGTTGTGTTAATGGCGCTAGTTAATGAACGTTACAAATTCCTGCATGTAGACGTTGGATGTAACGGTCGAGTATCTGATGGAGGTTTGTATACAAATTGTTCATTATCATCTGCTCTAGAGAATAAACTTTTAAACATACCGGATGCAAAGCCATTGCCAGACCAATCTTATCCTGTACCGTATGGCATAGTGGCGGATGACGGATTTGCATTGGAACCACAGTTAATTTATCCATTCCTATTAAAGATCAGCCTGATACATTTAGGGTTTCCAACGACCTACTTTCACTAGCACACCGGGTAGTTGAAAATTCATTCGGATTATGATAGCCAATTTTCGTTAGCGATATGTGCGTTCCATAATTTTTTATTTTGTAGGAAGAATTCTGCACATTTGTATGCACCTCCTGGTATATTTGACTCTGAAATTGCAAACGGTTTCATTTCTGATGCATGTCGCAAAATAAAGAGATCCCGATAGAACTGGCGAAGAGATTCGGGAACAGTTCACAGATTACTTCGGGTCTAAAGAAGGAGAAGTTATATGGCAATATAAGCACACATAAATTGTCAGAAAAAAGTAATGCATGCATTGTATGTTTTTGTTATTGAAATATATTTTGTGCAGCAAGTATCAAGAAATTAAGTGACTTTTTCAATGGAGAATTTTAAACCATTCATAGGAGGACAATGGCAATTGTGTTGCATACACTACGTAGCTATATTAGCTGGTAGACGTTAAAACGCAGTACACTATACAAGGAGTGGAATGGCAAAAATACCGAGTCCGTAAACAGTGCAATTGCATGCAAATAGAGCTATAGTATACGGTTTCCTGCACAACATATAATTACATTAAATATATTAAGTTGAATAAATCAGCAGAACTGAGTCTAGCATTTTATTATATGTTTCTTAACTATTGACGTTTGTAGTAATACTTGCATATATATAAACCATCAGATAAGCTACATCATTTTACATTTTCCTGTTGCTGGCGACTGTGCAAGCCTTGTTTCAAAAATTCACTTCAGTCATGTAATCTATATGTACTTTCTCCTAAGAAACCAAATATGTTGTTCACAGAGCAGGCGTGGGTGCTGGTGATAAGTGTGGTATCTATTTTCTGCCAGATAAGATTGAGTGAATACGTGCCTGCACCATTCTCGCACTATTTCACAGTTGACGAGCTACCTATTATATCCCTGCAGACACAAAAACTACATATTACACGTCAATGTTCCCAATTGGGAACAACAAAAAGTTTTTATACGCTTACTTCAACCAAATGTTTCAAAATTGTGGTTATATTTTTATTTAATAGGTAGCACTATGTATAGGGATTTCTCGGTTGTATTATGGAGATAATATGGAAAACTAAGAGTTTGAGAATTTTTTACGTTAGGTGCAGAGCTACCACAAAAAGGATAAGTACTAACACAAAAATATGTTTATCACATAAGTGTAAAATTACTAAAACTTTCACTAAAATGTATTTTCATATTTCATTGACTCATAAAATCTGCGTAAAGCTCAGTAATCTTCTCTCATGTTTAATAGCAGCATTTGTTACAGGTGTTCCCAAATGTGAACAATGGCATGTAAAAGTAGAGACGAGCTGAAACAATATATGATTAATCGTGGGATCAATAATTTTTATTTTATTTTTTTAATATAAGTTTGAAGATAGATACTATGCGTTGTTTTGCAATGTTTTTCATACATGCTTTTTCAACTATTAACGTACAATACATGTTCATAACTGTTATTTACATTAGTATCTGACACTAAAAGCTTCTTACCCGCCCCCTTGCACGAATGAATTCAATTTACCAATACGACAGTTTTTGGGTAAAGTAGTTGTGTAAAATGCTCAGGTTCAGCAGCGAAAGGTTTCTGGGAACAAAATGGATGCCCAACTTTACCTTCCCTAATTCTCATATGAGTATCATTGTATAGGCTGTTCACGGTTGATTGAGCACATTTGAAATCCACCTTTGAAAAAGTCACTGACTCTACCTGAATATATTTTACCGGGCATACTGGCTGGCATGCACCCAGTAACATTGACAACGGCGGAAGTATCCATCTATTAACGTTAAATTTAAAATGTTTGGTAAACATTTGTGAATACTGAAATTACTTCTTTTGTTTTCTGTTGTTTTTAATGCATATCTAATAATTTGAGAATTTAATTTGACCGACACATGAATAAAGTGATCCAGCCAATGTCGATGATTATTTCACATTCATCGTAAGGATACACGATGCCCATGCAAGTATATTTTAGCAAGGCTTTCAAACTGCTCAGTTTACCACGAACAGCGTGCACTGTGGCGGGTCGAGCTGTTGCCGCCGTGGGCTGACTGTGGGAGGAAATTCGTACAAGTTTTTTACACGACGCCTGGACTGCGCCAACATCCCCTGGCATATTTACACTATCTCATCCAAACTCTGGCATGCAGATGGCTTCACTCCACTTCCTACAACTAGCTTCATATCTATGCATTATCGTCGCGTCGCGTCGCCGAGCCCTAGCCAGCTGGAATTGCCTCCTACTCTGCTGGAAAACACGTATTTTCTAGACGTTTACGATATTACTCTTTCGTGACGTGATATATATGAATCTTTAATTAAAATATCAAATCATTTTACATAAACATCCATTATCATATTATTTAGCGTAAATACAAGACTTTTAAATTAAAATTTCTGTTAGAACCAATGAGAAAAAAATATAGAAACACAAAGTATGTTTTCAAGTAAAGTGTTTAATTAAGTCACAGGAGTGGTTTTAAAACTTCCTCCAAATCTGACTGTTCATACGCCAGTGTTAAGGGTTTAACTTCTAGCTGTTTTGTATTTAAATTTAATCTTAAAAGTAAAAATTGAACGACGGTCGAACCGTACAACGTACTTCAACGATTATGTTCTTAATGATATTCTAATAACGTGGACGATTATTTTAGCTGTATCCTACCACATTACATTTGTTTGGCATCGAAATTTGTACCAAAAAATGTTATCGACCTAAAATTTTATTAGCTCGTACAAAATGTTTTGAGGAGTAATTTTTCTTTACTATCGTACTTTAATAAAGATTATTATTTCATATCACAGTGAAAAGGGGTGTAATAAAAAAAAGAGCTCAAATAAAAAAAAATCTCAGCTGCTGGGACAGCATTGACGCTAGGCTGTGTACGCCCCACAGTTGTGCGCCAAATTAACTTGATGTATGATACACTAACTAACGTTGCGCCCCACGTCCGAGCGCCACTTTAATTTGACGTATTTAGGCCCCACAGTTGGGAAGCCGCTTTACTTGACGCTATATCGCCTCTGTGGAAGACAGAGTGGTTTATAGTGTCGTTGTTAATGTCCCCAGGCACCGACTATATGCCGGTTGAAGGTTAAGGGGTTTGCAATAATTTAGTCTTTTACTGTTGTATTTTGAAGGACGAATATATTGTCTCGAATTCAACACAAATGAAATACATCAGCACTGGAGAGGTGTGGTACTGTGATAATTTGGTTACTCGGATTGACTGCTAACGACTTCGTGATAGAGGGGGGCTTCTCTTGACGGTGATTGTATACTTAGCTCTTGCTGGAATGATGTCAGCTGTGGTGGGTGAGCTCCGGCGATGGGCGGCCTTTGGCAAAGGCCTGCAGCTGCTGCTGTCTCACTGGACTGCTGTTCTACTGACGTACTGACGTGGCCAGGGGTCCGAACCTCTGACCTAACTCTGTGCTCTGTGATCTTCGACTGACTGCTCTCTCGAACAAACGTCTCTGGCGGTAATAATTCTCGGACTGACCTCTCAGCGCGTTACTAATCAACTGACTAGCCTCTCACTACTTTCGAAAAGGGGTTTTTATGCTTGCCAGCCTCCAGTCTTAATTGTCGGCACGTGTCGCCTTGTGGGGTGTGGGAGGAGGTGAGGGGGATGGAACGCAGAACAATGCCTTTCAAAACACGTGTCCTGGTTTCTGAAGGTTATGGGAAGGGGGGAGGGGTAGTATCTCGCCCCTAGTTTACTCTCGTCAGCTACTTCTTCCGTGGTGCGTATATTTTGAGTTTAGGCGAAATACACATGATAATTTGCTGATATCTCGAGAAAACCCCTGCGCTCCACAGATCTCCGGGGCAGGCTAGAGGCCTAGGGGGGTGAAGGGGGGGGGCAGGGAGGCCTACGCAGCAGGACGTGCAGCAAGACACGTGTAACTGCGGTCCGTTCTGGCTGTTCACCTGCTTCGTGACACGTGTCTCTACCCTGGATATGCGGGGAGGGGGGGGTGGTTGTGGGCCAGCATCGCTCTATTATCCCTAAACCGTCACACGACAGCATGCATCCGTCGTTTTGCCAATCCACCATTCATTCCTGAAAAGGAGATGACAAAGAAAGAGCGCACAGTGAAAAAAGGTGTATCATATATAAAATATTGAAAATAGCCTCTTGAACACACATTTGATGGGGAAAGTCGAACGCAATCTTGGGTTTATAATTTTTTCGCAATTGTTTATGTGTTTGAGGTTAATTGTTGAAAAAGTGATTTTGTTATAGCATAGAAATATATGTAATTATATTGTAGAGGCAGTTATCGTTTGACGTCATTTACTTTTATCGCTTCTGTGGTCGTTCTTGGAAGGTTGTTAATTGTTAATTCCCATTTGTTCCCCATTGTAAACAAATAAAGTTACTCCATTGATAATGCTGAATACGTCTCATGGCATAAAAAGTGGCAACACTGCAATCTATACCGGTAATCGTTCACGAGTGCTCGCTAGAGGGTCGCCACCATCTCTTGGTGATCGCCTGCTCGCTGCTGGGCTGCCGCTGAAGACTGACTGTCCCACCGTCTCCTCGAGCGACTCACGCTGCTGTTGTTGCTGCGGGTAGACTACGGTTGGCGGGCTTCCACCCTCGTCGAAGCGAAGACTGAAACCGAGGCTTCATGTCAGTTGCGCTGATATTCCTCTGCTGTAATGTTCCTGGTGTACCGTGCCCCCACTCCAGCACGTATCCATGGAAGCCTGGACTCCTCACAAAGATTAAAAAATACGCTAAAATAGAATGTAAGGAAAATTAACGGTCAGAAATAAAAGCTGTTAGAAAATTTTTTTTCAGAGAACAACTGTTGCATTACTCATGAAATTGTAGTTTACAGCACGTCACTAGACGCTGTCATTGTTGTCACTCGAGATTTTCAAAATATTCTTAATTTTAAATAGTATACTTTTGTGTTTTAATGTGTGTTTATATAGGATCCGGAGGTAGTTTAATGAAAGTTTACATCGTATGAATAAAAGCTTATATCCGTGGGCGTAGTTATGATTTCAGACACATAGAGACAAACAGTAATCGATCCCCACCAGTAAGCATAGACCCCTAATTACATCACAGAATGGTTAACTTCCAGGTAGTCAACTCTTTCAGGATGTAACATGTACACTCACCCCCAAATCGTCAAACTGGTCAGTCAAGCACTGCCCTACTCCGACGTTAAACACGTCCTTCGCTGGTTCCCGCCGGCTGACGTTACGCGACTAGTTCGTATTTTATTCCGTTTTATTTTAAAATCATGGCATAAGTTATCAGGTGTAAAACTTTGCTTCCACTGTTTTTCGATCGATGGCTGTAGCGGTAAGTGCTGGTGGAAATATGTAGATCAATAATGTCACACAGTAAGCTTGGGCATCTGTCAACATAACGACATCACCACATTAGTGTATTTTTGTTTGCTTCATAAATTTATTCTCAAGCGAAGATGTCAGTTTTCGAGCCAAATGCTCGACATGTGCGGAAATTGATTATTTTCTGCTTCCATTTCAAGAAAACGTACGGTGAGGCTGCTCTTAGTGAATGGACGTGTCGTGAGTGGTTTCAACGCTTTAAGAGTGGTGATTTTGACGTCTAGGACCAGCATGGCGGTGGAAGAGAGAAATATTTCTAAGATTCCGAAATGGAGGCATTACTTGATGAAGACTCGTGCAAACGCAAGAAGAAGTGGCAGAATTATTGGGAGTGACGCAACAAGCAATTTCAAAACGCCTCAAAGCCATGGGAATGATTCAGAAGCAAGGAAATTGGGTTCCGTACGAGTTGAAAACGAGAGATGTTAAACGGAGTTTTTTGCTTGTGAAAAGCTGCTTCAAAGACAGAATCGGAAGGGGTTCCAACATCGCATAGTGACCAGCGACGAAACATGGGTCCACTACGATAATCCCAAGCGCAGAAAACCATGGGGAATGCCCGGACATGCCTCCACGTCGACGGCCAGACCAAATATGCACGGCGCCAAGGTCACCTCGGTGTGGTATCTTATGAGCTGTTGAAACCGAGTGAAACTATCACAGGGGATCGGTATCGAGCGCAATTGACGCGTTTGAGCTGAACTTTGAAGGAGAAACGGCCACAGTACAAACAGAGACACGACAAATTTATCCTCCAGCATGACAATGCCCGGCCACAAGTTGCAAGACCGGTCAAGACATACGTGGCAACGCTGAAATGGGAAATCTTACACCACCCACCGTACTCTCCAGACATTGCTCCTTCCGACAACCATTTGTTTCGATCGATGGCATACGGCCTGGCCGATCAGCATTTCCGCTCGTATGAAGAAGCAGTAAAAATATGGATCGATTCGTGGGTCGCCTCAAAAGACACTCCGTTTTTGGAGATGATATCCAAAAATTGCCAGAACGATGGACAAAAAAGTGGCTAGCGACGGACATTTAATTTAATCATAAATATGTAATCGCATTTTAACAATAAAGCCTCAAATGTTGGGAAAAAAAACGGCGGAAGCNATTTAATTTAATCATAAATATGTAATCGCATTTTAACAATAAAGCCTCAAATGTTGGGAAAAAAAACGGCGGAAGCAAGGTTGTACATCTGATATGTTTCCACTCAAATTTAAAGAAAAAGAAAACAAATTATGGTATGCCTGTACTATGTTTCAAGAGTTGTTAAAGTCGCTATACACCCTACAGCTCTCATCGTGCCAACTTGAATTCAAATTTTTTCTTATAACTAATAAATATCAGAAATTGCAAATAAACCGTAATTGAGAAAAAAATAGGCTATCTACACTGAATAGCCAAAAAAACTGGTACATCTGCCTAATATCGTGTAGCGCCCCCACGAGCACGCAGAAGTGCCGCAAGACGACGTGGCATGGACTCGACTAATCTCTGTAGGTATGCAGGAGGCAATTCACAACACAAATTCTGCAGGGCAGTCCACAAATCCATAGGAGAGCGAGGCGGTGGAGATCTCTTATGAATAGCACGTTGTAAGACATCCCAGATATGCTCAATAATGTTCACGTCTGGTGATTTAGGTGGCCTATGGAAGTGTCTACAGTAAGAAAAGTGTTCCTGGAGCCACTTGGTAGCAACTGTCGATGTGTGGGGTGTCGCATTGTCCTGCTAGAATTTTCCACGTCCGTCGGAATGCACCATGGACACGAATGGGTGCAGGTGATCGGACAGGATGCTTACGTATCTGTCACCTGTTAGAGTCGTATCTAGACGTAACAGGGGCCCCATTTCACGCCAATTGCACACGCCCCATTCCATGAAAGAGCCTTCACCAGCTTGAACAGTCCCCTGTTGGCATGTAGGGTCCATGGATTCATGAGGATGTTTCCAAACCGTACACGTCCATCCGCCCGATAAATTGGAAACGAGATACGTCAGACCAGGCAATGTGTATCCAGTCATCAACAGTCTAATGGTGGTGTTGGTGGGCCCAAGGCGAGGCGTATAGCTTTGTGTCGTGCAGTCAACAACGGTACACGTGTGGGACTTCGTCTCCAAAAGCCCATATCAATGATGGTTCGTTGAATATTTCGCACGCTGGTACTTGTTGATGCGCCAGCATTGANATATCAATGATGGTTCGTTGAATATTTCGCACGCTGGTACTTGTTGATGCGCCAGCATTGAAATCTGCGCCAATTTTAGAAAGGGTTGCACGTCTGTCACGTTTAATGATTCTCGTCAGTAGTCGTTTGTCCCGTTCGTTCACGATCTTTTTNGGTTGCACGTCTGTCACGTTTAATGATTCTCGTCAGTAGTCGTTTGTCCCGTTCGTTCACGATCTTTTTTCCAGCCACAGCGATGTCGAAGATTTGATGTTTTACCGGATTCCCGATATTCACGGTACACTCGTGAAATAATCGTACCCGAANGCAGCGATGTCGAAGATTTGATGTTTTACCGGATTCCCGATATTCACGGTACACTCGTGAAATAATCGTACCCGAAAATCCTAATTTTATCGCTACCTCGGAGATGCTATGTCCCATCTCCCGTGCGCCAACTATAACACCATGTTCAAACTCACTTAAATCGTGATAACCTGCCATTGTAGCAGCAGTAACCGATCTAGCNACACCATGTTCAAACTCACTTAAATCGTGATAACCTGCCATTGTAGCAGCAGTAACCGATCTAGCAACTTTGCCAGTCCCTTGTTGTCTTACATAGGCGCTGCCGACCGCATCGTGTTACTTTGATTTCTTCTATACCTCTGTTATTTGTATACCCACGCCTATACCAGTTTTTTTTTTGCTCTCTAGTGTGGTTAAAGAACTTAATTCTGGCCGTATGTGAAAGCTATTAGTGTACTAGTATCTTGTGTAATTTCGGTAACTTTTGAAAAATTATTTCTAAACGTTTATAGTTTAGGTGTGTATATATTAATAACGGAGGACAAAAACCAAATTATATGGATTTGACACTAGTAGTTAGAAAATGGGGGTTCGGTGCCAATGGCAGTGGCTGGGGTAAAGGGAGCTAGAAACGTGGTACGAAAACTGTAAACATCATGGTCTTGCATTCCACTTATATGGTGGCCATTTTGTAAGCAAGTACGAAAACCACCTTTTATGGCCATCCACTTTCCAAAAAAATAATTTTTTCGAAATTTTTTCTAATCATTATTTAAAAACTTTTTAAAATTTTTTATTTTTTTCAAAAGTTAAAATTTTTTTTTTCAAAATTTAAAATTGATTAAAAAGTTAAAAAAAAAAATTTTTCTCGAACATTCCATGGTTGCCATTTTGTTTTCCTACATAGCCTCAGGCGAGCTACCTAGGACGACTCCACGTCTCCATTACATAACCTCAGGTGAGCTCCCCAGAACAAAGCCACAGCCGCATAAGAGCCTCAGACTGCGCGTTCACATCGCCCCAGGCTATGTATATTTGGTGTCAATAGCTGTGGCTGGGGGAGCTAATGACATAGCCCCAGACTCCATGGTGCCACTGTGTTGTAGTGGACAGACACCTCGCTTCTTGGTGGTCACGGTGATGCAGTGGATAGAGGACACACAAAACTGCACGCTCTTGCATTCCATAGCGATGGGGAGCCGCAGTGGTGTAGTGGATAGACAACTCACTGCCCAAGGCTGCGGCAGTCCTCGAACATTCCATGGTGGCCTTGTTTGTTACCACATAGTCTCAGGCGTCTCGCTACGTCGACGCCACGACTTAATGTATGTTTGACATCAATGGCTGTGGCTAGGGTATCTAATGACATAGTCCAAGGCTACAGGGAGCCGTGAAGGTGTAGTAGATAGACAACTCGCTCTCTAGGGCAACCATGGTGCGGCTGATTAACACCTCGCTTCTTGGGGGCCACGGTGGTGATGTGGATAGACAACTAATTTCGGGAGGGCCGCAGTGGAGCGATGGATAGACATAGCTTCAGGCAGGGGCTCCCTACATCAGCAGGACCTTACTTCATAACATAGCCCGAGGCATCACGTATTTTTGGAAAATACACCTTGAAATTCCTTTTCAGCATCACCGCCTAAAGCCCCAGGCGATGCATGATATGTCGTAATGTATTTGGAAAATGTATATTGTTCTGCTCTGATGTCTCATGTTCTACAGATGTCATCGAAAAATTCTTGTTACAGTGGCAACACCCATAGCCCGAGGCGTCGCGTATTTTCGGAAATACACAGTGAAATTCATTTTTAGCAAAACAAACCCCATAGCCCCAGACGATGCGTGGTATGTCTAAACATATTTTGAAATTTTATATTTTGTGTTCCCAGGCTCTGCCGACAACACCCGAAAAATTCTTTTTATAGCAACAACACCCCATTGCCTGAGGCATCGCGTGATTTTCCGAAACATATTTAAAATTCTTATATTTTCTGCTACAGCGCTAGCCAGGCTGTGCGAGGCTCTGCCGACGTCACACAGAAATTTCATTTTACCATGACAATACATCCCAGCGTCCCAGGCAGGCGCGTAACTTTTTTTTTCGGAAAGTTAATAAAAAATATTATGTGGTACAGCCAGGCGGCGTGGGTGCCCCCCCTTAGAAAAACGTTTTTATATATGTGGTGCGACCATGTCGTCGACTATCAGTCATTATGCAAAAAAAGTCATGCACACACAGACGCAACACACATACCCTCACATATACGTACTCCCAAGATAATGTGCCCAAACACATCACTCCCTGGTTGCAATAATTCAAAAAAATTTACATATGTATTGCAGATTAACCAATTTGCATATAACTTCAATGGAGATCATGCCACAGACAACCATGCTGCCTGTCCATATCAGTGACATCGACGACAGTGAAAATAACGACTTTAGATTATGTAATGGAAAGCTACTACCTAGCACTGTACAGGGTCTCATAGCAGGACCGAGCAACTGCTGTAAGACCTGTGTGCTTCTAAGAGTCCTGGAGGTACCCAATGGTCATCGGTTCGAGAACATTTACCTATGCTAGAAATCGCTAGAACAACCAAAGTACTTACACCTAACACAAATACTATAATCTGTGGACGGACTTCGTTATTTTCCATTTAGTGACGATGACACGGTCATGCAACCAAGCAATGCCTTAACAAACTCTGTGTTTATTTTCGACAATGTAGCATGTGAGAAACAGGTGACAATGCAGCAGTATTTCAGCATGGGATCCCATGTAGCAGTAGATTCTATTTACCTATGTCAAACATATTCACGAATGCCTAAACAGCTTCTACATGACAATGCTAATTTCCTAGTCCTATTTCGAATGTATGGCCTGAATTTTCGGCATGTTTGCTCTGACCATGTTAATAATGATATGACATTCGACAGATTAAAAAATATGTGTTTTTTGTTGCTGGCGCGAACCTCATGGTTTCCTAATAATAGCAAAGGATTTTCCATTTGATAATGGACGGTACCATGGGGGTTTTTATAAGTTCATTATCGATCCCTAGTAAACTATGAGCTACTCGGTATCCAAGTTCAGATATAGCGGCCTGAAGCGTGTGCTGGAAAGCTGTATTATATATACTATCGTCGGGAACTGTAGTTTCGGAGGAAAACGAGCCAAGAATCTAGGCTGGGTGAAACATGACGACGATGCCGCGAATGACTACAGGTCTCTTACGACCTTCGCAGTGACATTGAAGGATAATCAATGTGTAGCGAATAATAGTGGAGGCAACCTGATGGGTGTGGAAGCTAAGCTCACTGCATTTGAGACAATGCTCGAACAGTTCGACATTAAGGGTTTTGCAATCCTTTCCGCGAAAATAGTCGATGACCTTAATGTGTCAGGGGCAGGTTCGGTTATGCTAAAGACATTACGTATGCGTGTGGAGAGCATAGGTAGCCTAGAAACAAAACTCAGCTCCATATAAAAGGCATGACTAATAAATGTATTACAAATATGTTCGAAGAACCAAATAGCAGTAACCAGCCTTTGAGTACGGGACTTTCGGATATTGAGGAACTTATCCGCCACAGGATTGTTCGTTATTTAAATTATTTACACATGGACGATGTAAAATGGATGCATTGCGAGCACGTGCATACTGCAGTCCTCAATCAATTTAATATGTTTGACGATAAAATTGTCAATCTGATTGCGCGTAGAGCCATTCTCTAATATATATAGTATGAACATTTCACTTATATTTTTTGTATAATGTCTGCTGCCATCGAGGATTTACAGTGGGTCATTGCAAGTGTGTGTAATAAGTATATACTGGCCAAGTGAGCTCCTA
Source organism: Clitarchus hookeri (assembly GCA_002778355.1). Lineage (NCBI taxonomy): Eukaryota > Metazoa > Arthropoda > Insecta > Phasmatodea > Phasmatidae > Clitarchus > Clitarchus hookeri. Next base: position 19,299 of record NQII01006832.1, on the reverse strand, counting down.
TGGGGCATGATGCCGAATTGGAAAATGCCTTCCGCCTGCTCACATCCTGGCTGGATACTTTACAGAGGCAAACGGTTCCCCCTTTCGGACGTCGAACTCGAACTACTTCCGGAGGACAATTATGATAAAGATGTTTCTTTAGCTGAATGGAAACGCAAACTAAGGACCGTCTCACTTACGCTCGGCCACTGCTCGTAATTATCTCTCTTCTTGCACAGCCAGGTTTAATTATGATACATCGGCGTTTACTGGCAGAGTAAGAAATGGTACTTGGGGAATAAGCAAATTTTTTTTCTACCCGATGATCATATACAGATTGACAATGAAGCTATACGGGTGTCTCTGGGCTTCTACGAACTATTATTTAAACGTCGACCTGGTGTGTTTACATGAGAGGCACATCACCAATACAAGCGATTACTAACCCGCACTAGGCAATCTGGGCAACCTAATCGTTGGTGCCAGTGGCATTGCATGGGCTGTGAATATGGCCAAGGAGGAAAATAAATGCTTAAAGGAGACGTTGAGGAATAATAGGAATATGAAGGCACTTTCCAGAGGTACAAAAAACGGTCGAGGACTATGCCTTCGTCCTTACAAATCTGTTTCGGGCGGAGGAGGAGGCAAGAAAAGAATGAATTGGCGCAAAAGACTGAGGCGATTTTAAGGGGGCTGCCTACCCACCCACTAACCAACTTTGAAATACTTAAATTTGCACGAAAATTTAAAATAAGTAATTTTTGAGGTGTGTTCATACGTGATTGACTACCTTACCGCGCACATTGGGTCGATTGTGGAATAGTGAACCTAGATAGGAGCACTGGGTCGGGAACTCATTGGACTGCAGATAAAAATAATGTCAATACGGTCCACTTCTTTGATATTTGTAGAATCTTAAGAACCCCGCCAGAACTGAAAACATATTTTAGGGGGAGGGGCTCGAATATATTATAATCATGAAGGAGAGCAACAGCCACGAGAATGGATCTGTTACTGTTTTAGCGTTACTGTTAGTAATATATGTGATTTTTTTTCTTACTTAATACGTGCATAAACAGCCAAAAAGAAATTTATTCTCACGAATATGAATATTAATACATTCCATAGTATTTTGTGTATTCATTATCCCGCAAGAAAGGCTCCAAGTACTCCAGGCGGGCGCATTACCTGGAGATATTTTCTCGTTTGAGGTTCAGAAACTCTGGAGCAATAAGGGCGACACTGTCACGCACATCAAGTGCGTAATCACCGCTACGCGCAACGCTCTGAACTAGTTTGGCGTGTTCTCTGCGCCGTGCTGTTAGGAGCAGTGATATTTTTCACAGTTTTATTTCGTCACAGTAACAGCCCATGTACTAACTGCGCTGAGGTTCGATTCTACCTTAGTGGTTAATGTGCCCGGTGCGGTCTTGTCATTAACGCAGGTGCCGTGTTTTAGCGCTGAGACCGTCAACTTGAGCTCCCACATCGGTAATTTTTTTCCGTGGCTGACATTGTGCTGCCTGCCGCATCGATTTCCTGTACTTGACGGTTAGTTACGCATTTTTGGAGTGTGTTGCGGCCTGTAATTGACATCAATTAGCGAGTGACTCATGACACTGCAGCTGTATCGTCTTCGGAGACGGCCGTAATTTAAATCGATTGCTGTGTGACTCAGACTGGAAGTCTTGTCTTGGCGACGAATTGTAAATTAACGTAAATTAAATCAATTAGTGCATCCGGTGATTCAAGATGGTGCAGCTGTCTGTTTTGGTGTTGTCCTGGCGTAAATTACATTAAATGGCATGGCTCACTCGCTATATTTCGTCTTAAATGTCGTTCTTAAATGCCACTGTCGGTTTGACCCAGGTTAACGAAACCGACACATCAATCCCAATTCGCCTTTAACGACGTTCTTCTGCGCCGACACATGAGTTATATCAATTATGCCTCAAGACGCCGCTAGGGGAACACCTGCCCACCTTCGCGCTGAGGGTGAGAACACGGCGACACATTTATCCTAATTTGTTTTTTTAACGATGTCTGACTGCCTTTGTAGCATCGGAATTCCCTAACGTCTGTCCCATCCTATAATTAAGCCCAAATTACGTTTTGTTCTCAGAGGGGGAACACTAGCGTCATTTGAGGGTACTCATATATACGAGCTTTGCATTGGGCTAGTATTCGGTGGTGTGTTCTTGAGGAAGACGTTGCTACCACTATTTTCGTGTGTTATGTCTACCAATGACAATATGCCTGGCGTTGAGGTGATCATTACTCCGCCCACATCTCCGGTTATGAAACGTGTGAGTTAACCTTCCCCTGCGAAGGCCGTCGAGAAGAAGATTGCAATTAAGAAGGCTGTTATTTTACAGTTTTTCGGTATTATTTCACCTACATGCGCTGTACTAGGTACTAGGTCCATGGGAGTGCCTAGACCTGCTGACGACACGTGTTCACACAACCGCGATAGCCGTACGAGAGGACATTACTGACATTGTTTCTTTTCTGCATAAGCATATTGTGCAAACATCAAAAAATGTGACGTTGGGACATTGGATGCATGCCTTGGAGTTCCTAGCTTCGTCCACAAATCTATCCCTTACTTCTACTGAAGAGCGGTTGGTCAGCTACTTCGATGAATGTGTTAAAGCCAACTTTTTTCAACAGGATGAAGTGTCTACTGTCATCACCAATGGAGGCGCCGCTGCGGAGAAGCTGCTACCCTCCTACACCACGCGCGTCGACGCCAAGAACTTTGCTGCAGCGAATGGGTCCTCATCCGGCACCGGCAATCAAGTGAGTTGCTCAACGTATGATTTCAAACAGGCATTTCCAAACTTACTCAATGAAGCAAGCAGCACTTCTGACAATATTACAGGTTATGCTTCGTTCATTTATTTTCGGAGCGGCTGTCGTCTAAACAAATGTACGTACCCGCCAGACGTAACTCTGCGGTCTATGCTGCAACTGAAATTTTTTCCTACTGCCAAGATTCTTTCAACGCCTAGCAGGGACATTTGGAAGCACCAACAACAAGGCGTGCAAGTGTTTGTCAATGAAGACCTGCCCGAAGACTGCGATCGATATTCATCTATCCCGGCTACTTCACGAAGTCATCGAAAGGGTGCATTGAAAGAGAAAGGCAGGTGTGACGTGTGACGAGGTTCGCTAGTGTGTATTCATTCTACGTCTGGTTTTTTACTTCAAATGTAACCCGTGACGAGGTTCATTAGACATTAAAGTCATATTGATTACTGCGAAATACAATGTGTGTATGTGCGTATTGTGTTTAATAAAAGGCGTAAATAAGCCTGTGTCATGCTTTTTAATTTTTATTAAAAAAAACAATCCTTTTTTTTTAATACTGTGTGTTTGCTGAGTTCAATTGAATTAATTTGGGTCCATCTGCATGTTTATGTCATGCAGATGGCAGGATGGGGTGGTACCTTACNATACAATCCTTTTTTTTAATACTGTGTGTTTACTGAGTTCAATTGAATTAATTTGGGTCCATCTGCATGTTTATGTCATGCAGATGGCAGGATGGGGTGGTACCTTACATTGGCAGTTCGTTTCACGTATTTTTTTATGTGCCAAGTTTATTAACCTTCTATGTTTTTAAAAATATTCACTTATGGCAGATATTAAATCGTCATGGTTAATTTCCAAGTTTTTACTCTTGGCATTAAATTAAGTTAGCTTGCTGCGAAATACAATGTGTGTAGGTATTGCGTTTGGTGTTTTAATTCGGATTCGTCTGCATGGTTATGTCGTGCAGATGGTGGGACGAGGGGTGGCACCTTACATTGTAAGTTCGTTTCACGTAATTTTTTATGTGTCAAGTTTATTAACCTTAAATTTTTTTTAAAATATTCGCTTATGGGCGATATTAAATCGACATGATTAATTTTCCAAATTTTTTACTCTTGGCATTAAATAAAGTTTGATAATTTATAATTATGCTGCTAATCNCGACATGATTAATTTTCCAAATTTTTTACTCTTGGCATTAAATAAAGTTTGATAATTTATAATTATGCTGCTAATCAAGTACTTAAAAAAAACACTTCAATGTGCGCAGCCTCGCACGATTTAATGGCTATAGGGGTGGTGGTGGTGGTGGTGGTGACAACATGGCTGCCACTTCGGAGGGTCACGCCAGAGGGTTGACTCTGCATCCAATATGGCTGCCGATAATTTTAAACAATTATACATTTTTTAATTAACTGACTGGCAAAAAAAATAGCTGTCATTGAAAACAACTTGTACTGACTGCAAACTTGGCTGCCAACATGGCCGTTGCTGCTGCTGCTGAGGTGGTGATGTCAACATGGTCGCTGCTACGGAGGGGTGGCACCATCCAATATGGTCGCCAATAATTTACAAAAAAAATTTATGCTTATATAACACACATTTTTTTAAATTTACTGGCTGACAAAATGGCCACCAACTTGTACTTACTGCAAAAGTGGGCACCAATAATTTTAAAAAAAATTATACATTTTTTACATAACTTTTTTAATTAGTGGCTGACAAAATTGCCGTCCTTGAAAACAACTTGTACTTACTGCAAACATGGCCACCAATAAATTTAAAAAATTTTAATAACTTTTTTACATAACTTTTTTAATTACCTGCTGACAAAATGGCTGCCAACTTGTACTTACTGCAAACATGACCGGCTATTATTTAAAAAAAAATTATAATTTTTTTACATAACTTTTAATTTACTGGCTGGCAAAATGGCCGTCATGGTATGGAATGTTCTAGAATGTACTGGCCATCATGGATTGGTATGTTCTAGAATGTACTAGCTGTCAAAGTGAGCGGTTCGGAAATTATGGCCAACTATGCTTATAAGTTAGCATAGGCTGTGAATGCAAGAACATGAAGTATGGTAGGGGTGACTCCTCACTCCTTGACTCGAGTAACGGTTTTTCCTCAGCTAATCGGTGTAACACCTCAGTAACTAACTCATTGAAATTATTTTGAAAAATAATATTTTGAGGGAAATTAGGGATATTTTGGGGGAAGAAAGGGAATTTTGGGGGGGGAAGTGGTATTTAGTAGGCTAAATAAGTCATTTTGAGGGGGAAAAGGGAATAAAATGACCTCCTGCGGATGCATTCCTCCTGCTCTTGCATTCCACCTATCTCGTGTCCCTGTGTCCCTGTCACGAGCCTGCGTTTGAATGCCATATTTATAACTACTGATGCCCTGTTAAAAAATTTGTAATTTGAAAACCACTGAATGTGACTGGACTTACACCAGATGGAATTCTGAGGTGTTTTAATAATTGTGTTTTGACAGGTAAACGTTACTTTGTATACAAACAAGAACGACAGAACCTAAGTTTTGAAGTCGAACAGACATTCTTCCAGAAATGTAAATAGGAGCATACGCATCAGTTGCACTTTCAGTTGGCCACCAGACACCAGTTAAGTATGTATACATTTCGCCGGACGATCATTTACTCAAGTGTTATGCCTGGTGCTGCGTGCGACAGGCACTTCAAACTGTTATTTCACAGTAAAAATCTACTGAGGCATTCCGAGTCTTCTTTATTAGTCGACACCAACCGTGCGACATCACCACTGCTAAAAGAGGATACATTTTCGTCTGCTGCTCAAGATCTTGTTTGACTTACATTTGCGATACGCATTATTACGTAATAAACACGTAAAGTCCTATTGTGCACCCCCAAAAAACAATGAGGAATAGTGGTGATGTATCTACGTGGTATTTTGCGACGTTAGTAGCTGGCGACAATTGAAATGTTCTTACTTCTCTGTGCCACGCAAAACTGTGAAATATTTCGCTTTGTAATGTAACATCAAAATATTAATAGATAGTGTATTTGAGTGTTCTATGCCCGGCCTACACTGCAAAACATATGAAAAGCACAACCCAAAAGCTATGTAACCAGCAGTAAAACTTACCAAATTTAATTTCTGTTGTACCACCAGGCAGATACTTACTAAAAGTTACCACCATCTGCAAGACAAATGCTAAACAGTAAAATACAACACCTAACTACAGATGAACTACGGTAAATGAGAACAGCCGCAGCTCTTATTCCTTACAAATTTTTAATATAATGTAAGAAGCAAGGTTTGAGCATATTATGATGAGCGGGCAGATTAGAAACTAAAAAGGAACTGTGCAGAAAACAATTACACTTTCAATTATCAAAATACATGTATATGATTAAAATTACTAATTAACAACTCTCAAATTATAGATATTGCGGCCAACACTAGTTAGCAAACATTTATGTTTGAGTATGGATAGTGTATATTATAGAGCATGTCTCTTTCTTACCGGGTCTTCCTGGGCAAAATTTTATGCAAACTGAATAAAAATAAAAGTATGATCTAATTGCAGTGCGAAATTAAATTATAATTAACAATAGCTTCACGCTGTTTAAGCTGGTTCAGATTTATATAAGAATTAAAAAGTTGGTCGTCGTTGACAGCAGCTATCCGAAGTAGTCACGTAAAATGTTCCTTATAGACATCCCCGCAGCTGTAGTAGTTCCTCTTCTACGCCGCGCTCTTCCCTAAATATTAAGCTCACGGGTTTTTATGTACTTAATACAGTCTTTGCGCATTCACTTTATAAGTACGCGGAAGGCGAAACATAACTAATATTTAACCACTGCTGTAGTCCGAACTCAGGCCTCTTCTTTACTTGTAATATTCATCACGTCTTCGTACCATCGTAGTTGCCTGGTTTTATAATCATTCGGATTCGTGTATCAATATATTAATGCAAATTCTTAGCTGTGTGATCACCTCAGACCACCACAGCCCCAGCGAAGAATCCAATATGGCTTAAANATATTAATGCAAATTCTTAGCTGTGTGATCACCTCAGACCACCACAGCCCCAGCGAAGAATCCAATATGGCTTAAAATTTCCTTAAAACAATTTAAAACGTTAGCAGAGAGAGTAAAAATTTTCAACAGTTTTATTTTAAAATATACGACTTCTCCCATAGGCTAGCTAGTATCGCCTGACNAGAGAGAGTAAAAATTTTCAACAGTTTTATTTTAAAATATACGACTTCTCCCATAGGCTAGCTAGTATCGCCTGACATAGTTATAACATAAAATATTTGCACATAACAAAAAAATGGTGACAACTTTCTCTCTCAAGGAGAAATTAATTTATTTGCAATTTCTGACTTTAACAAAATATCTTTCTACTATGAGAAAACAAACGAGACTACACAGTTCAGCTGACTGATAAAAAGTCTANTGACTTTAACAAAATATCTTTCTACTATGAGAAAACAAACGAGACTAGACAGTTCAGCTGACTGATAAAAAGTCTATCCTACATGAGAAACAATGTCAATAGAAATAAACAATTCGTACGGCATTCAATTATGGTTTGTAGGTTAGTTAAACNACCTACATGAGAAACAATGTCAATAGAAATAAACAATTCGTACAGCATTCAATTATGGTTTGTAGGTTAGTTAAACAAATTTATTCACTCAAATTACATACGTATGTTATCTCAAACCTATATAATCAAAATAATTAAGATAACAGTTAAAATTCAACGTCTTGCATACTGCGCCCCTAAAATTTTCTGCAGGTATAAGATTCTGATAGAAGGAAAATTTAAAAATTAAACTGTAACACAACAAAAAGAGTCTGCTGTTAAATTATTAACGTTCATTCTCTTCACTTGAATGTTCATAGTGTTCAACTATAAGAAAAAATGAAAAATTCTCTACAATAGCATGTCTCTTAAAATTTACGCAAGTTCATCTAAGTTAAAGCACATATTAATATGTATCAGGTAATAATTTATGCAATACGCTAATTATATTATCTCAATTGGTGCAACAAAACTTCTCATTTAAAACGTAAACCTTAACAATGGCGCGTATTCGGTGCCGCACGTGGCTGTACCAACCAGGAGCAGGTGTTACTTTTTGGGCGAAGTCGGCAGTCTTCGTTGCTGCGGCCGAACGAAACGGACGTCACAGGCGGGAATCGAACACCATCCAGTAGTGATGGGCAAAATCGAATTATTCTAGAAATCGATTTTTATTCCAATAGTCTCGTCTGAATTAATCATCCGGATTCCGAATATTATGTTTTCTTCTCTTTTTGCGTCTTAATCTAAAGGAATGAATGTTAATGCTGCCACAAGTAAATGGTTCAAAAGAACTTTTGATTGGCCTATTTGGCTGAAGTTATGACACTTGTGTTCATAAGAAGTTAATTTTATTTGTATTTGAAAAAGGTAAAATTTTAAGTTCTCGATCATTTTTGGTCCTAATGTGTATTCCGGAGCTGTCGTAAACCTTTGGAACTGAGACAGAAGGCTTTTTACGTTATTTTCTTTCTATTCACAATCTGTTCTCGTTTCAATGATAAATAAATTTTCTCGAGTATTTTGATGAGTTAAAAGCTCTTTGCAATTCACGAAAAGTTACAAAACTGAAAACGATTGCTAAAATTTATTTTTTCAAACCAAATTATTGCAGTAGCTGCCATTGAATTTCCTATTTTCAAATGAAACATTCACTTCGAGTAGATATGTATGAACATTTCCATAAGCAAAACGAATGAATATTAACACGAATGAAGCGAATAATTCTTTATTTAACAAAGGGAATGTTAGGTGGAATTTTGCTTCCCTTAAGTACAATATTCGACATAAACTGTGTTTAAAGAAAAAATGCAAAGAGAAAATATTAAATCTTTGTACAAAAATGGCAAAAAGTTAAACACTAATTGCTGATGACCTTAAAAAATTACGTAAATATTGTAGAGCACCTAATGATATCTGTTGTCGAGAAGGAAAACTTCAAACCGAATCATTCATTCAAATACCACAGACGAAAATAAAAAATTCTATTATNTCTGTTGTCGAGAAGGAAAACTTCAAACCGAATCATTCATTCAAATACCACAGACGAAAATAAAAAATTCTATTATTCTGCAACAATCTAATATTCTAATTGTTTTGTTATATTTTGCCCATCACTACCGCCCCGCAGTCAGTTGAGATCCAGGCCGTCCTGCTGGTATCCTGCGCGCGTCGGTCGTGGGCCCGTGGTCGGCAATATTCGTATCTTAAAGTGTCCGTAACTGACAAACATCACCCAATGCCTTCTGCACTGATTAAATCACACATTTAAGAAATAATATCGAGTGATGTGTACGCCGATAGAAAAGTTTTTTAAACCTGTACGTTTACGCAGCGTTGAAGTCCGTTGGCATTAACTTTGCGTGTGAGTTCGTGTGATTTAGCGTGTGCGGTGTAGGAAAACACTTAATTCTTCACTCACCCACTAACCGTTCGGGATAGCATGTGAGCCCAAAATAACTTATAGAACGTCCAAAGTCACAAAACACTTAAATATTTGCACACGTTCATTATTAATTCGCGGCTACAAATGCACTTGCCTACATTTAAAAAGGCTTAAGCTAGTCTAATGTCAGCTTGAAATGAACCTATTTCTCAACATGCTAATCAACATATAGGGTTAGGCAACAATAGCATAACACGATAAAAACATTAAGAGATATATACACAACATTGGAAAAATTATCAACTGTACACATTAATTCATAAATAAACACACAGCAAAGTTTTCCTGAAGAATTCAATCCATAAAAAAAAAAACATATATTTATATACACACGAATTCAAACATAACGTCTGGAGTGCCTCTAAAGGATCATCAAGTAGAAGAAATATACTTTCAACGATGGCTTAAATGGATATTATTCAGAAGACACTACGATAAATGGATTAGCCGAATAGACCACGATTAGTAATTCTTCTAACCCTTAGTGTTTATTTGTTATTTTATCAAGTGGTAAGTGCCGATGCTTTGTTAAAGAATCGCCGCGTGACTGCTTTTTATTTCAGAACTACTTACTCTCTTGCAGCTTATACGGATCCTGGTTTTCAGAGTAAAACAGTGAATCTCAAAATCCAACTAGCTTGCATGGTTTAGGTGCACATCATACAAATTAACTACTGATTTATACTCTCAAATTATATACGTCTGTTATCTCAAACCTAGATCATTAAAATAATTAAAATAATAGTTAAAATTCCATGTGTTACAGCATGCACCCAATAATGGTTTTTTCTTTCAAACCTTGAACACTTTGTGCATTTATGAATACACAGGATGTCTATGCTAACGAGAAACCTTTTTACTGTCTACTTTTGGCTGAAATCATTTAATGTTTACAACATTATCAGGTAAAAAAAAATACGAAAATATTTTGTATTTTTCTGCAAATTTACGTCAATTTAATTGCGTTTAAGTGATTTTGTGTAGGTAACAAATATGCATGGACGTGTCTAAATGNCTGCAAATTTACGTCAATTTAATTGCGTTTAAGTGATTTTGTGTAGGTAACAAATATGCATGGACGTGTCTAAATGTTTAAATAAATGTGAATTAAATTACTTACTATTTCTGCAGAGAATGTGTGAACTATAATTGTGATCAAATCTAGTTAAATTAAATTAGCTGATAATTGTTATTACTCCGACAGTAATGAGAAGAACGATGATCACTATTCTGCGCAAAACTCTTTCCCATCTACTCATAATCACAACGCTTAAAGTCATTGTTCAGTTCCCTCTATTTACCTAATTCTTTCATAAATGGGGAGTTAAAATTCGATTTTCCTACTTTTGTTAATAGTCACAAACTANCCTCTATTTACCTAATTCTTTCATAAATGGGGAGTTAAAATTCGATTTTCCTACTTTTGTTAATAGTCACAAACTATGTCAATATTCTTCATCTTAAAATAAAATAGTACGACCATTGTTTTAATTACCTGTAGATTGTAAAGCAATGAAAACTCCCGCCACAGGTTATTTAAAAATTATAATAGTTGTAAATACCTGTAATTAATTGTTGGACAGCAATTTTGATGTTTCGTCTAGTACTTATGTGTAAAAGAGACAATTGAATTAGTTTAGAGTAAATATACTTACACCTGAATAGATGTGTTAATACACTCATTTACAAAAAAAAATTGATGACCATGAAAGAATTGCGCGAGTGCAACGAAGGTTGTCACCCAGTTTCGTCATAGCCTTACATGTGTCCAATTTGCGTATAATGCGGTTTGCTTACACGGATATGCAACTAGGAGACATAATTATCCCTCCATCATTCATAGCTGCAAGACGCCGAATAATGCCTAAGTAATACTGTGAGCAGTGTGAGCCACAGATCCGAGTTAAGTGAACACGTAGCATGCCCCGACGGCGCATTCTACAAGCCTCTGTCCAGCTGCATGAGTTTGAGAGGAGCCACATCGCCAATCTCTGAGAGGCAGGAGAATGTTCCAGCGCATTGCTCACCCCTTGAGCCGCTGTACCTACACTGTTATTCGGTGTTGGACGCAGTTGTTACGGGAGGATACACATGCCTGTCAGCAAGGCTTGGGTCAACCCCGGCAAACATCCAGCAGGGAAAATCGTTTCATCGTTCGACAGGTTGTATACACTCCACAGGCGTCGCTATGCACCATTCCGGTGCATGCCACGGCAACTGGAGATACACCTGTGTCCACTAGTACCATATACAGGTGGCTAGCAGTGCGGGATCTGTCGTCACGGCGTACCTTACGACGTCTACCATTACAACCTTAGCATCGCCGAGCATGTGTGACCTCCCGGGAACGGGCAGCAAGGCATCTTTCGGATTTGTAACGAGTGATGTTCAGTGACCAATCACTTTTCTGTCTGGGTACAGATGACTCCCGAATTCGTGTCTGAGACGTCCTAGCCAATGATATGATCCACGTTTCATTCGGTGGCACACCACCCAAACGAATGGGGTGCCATTTCCTACGATTCCTGAGCCTCACTGGTGGTGATTGATGTAACCCTGATGGCATAGCAATACATCAGGAAATGCTGCGACCATGTGCACTCCCTTTCCTGGTGCAGCTTGACAACGCCGTTTTCCAGCAGGATAATGTCCGAGCTCGCACAGCACAGGTATCTCTGGCTTGCCTTTGTGATATCAACATGCTTCCTTGGCCAGCATGTATTTTCGTTTTCATCATCGTGTTATCTTTTCTTTTGGTTTGCTTTTGTTGTCTGTCCTTTTTTTTAATAATAAGTTGTTCGTCCGTCTTCTAATCGTTTTAATTATACCTAATTTATATATATATTGGTTTTCTATTGACAAGAAAACTGTTTTTNCGTCCGTCTTCTAATCGTTTTAATTATACCTAATTTATATATATATTGGTTTTCTATTGACAAGAAAACTGTTTTTTCTAATTACCTGTCTGTGGTGTTGTAAAAAGGTTTTATCGTCTTTATCTTGCCGAGTTCTGTGTGTTTGCGTTTTTATTTATTCTCATGGTCGGCAATGGACACAGTCTCTGGATGATTGTTTTCTGTCCTTAAGCTGCAATAATCGTACTTTATATGGATGTGTTTACATCAATAAACACAATAGTGTAGTATCATGAGCTATTTCAACTTTGTTTTGTAGAATTAGGATATCCAGACTGCGGTGATAAGTGCTTTTGCTTTTGAAAGTATATTTTGCTAACTGCGAGTTGTTTCTACATCTAATATAATTGTCAAAAAAATGTTTACATGATTGATGAAAACAACAGTTGGAATTCATCGAAGAAGTACCAAAATAAATTAACAGCAATGAGGTGCTAATCGTTAAAAATAAAAACGAATCGAGTGCCTAGTGTTTCTGCTACAGAAGCTTTTTTTTTGTCATAATTACATAAAGTAAATTCAAATTTCATAAGTGCAAACGGCATTGAATGTATTTTGAAAACTTATTTCACAATAATTTTGTTTCTAGGACGACAAAAATATGTTGACTATGTGTTGAAATATAACACATAAATAAGGATATAAATTTATATATAATTACTTTTTATAAATTACGGTACCGAAAAACTTTTTATTATAATACATTGTAATTCCTAAACTACTTTGTTCCATTTGAAAACCGAATACGAAATAATTTCATGTATACCAATTGACTGTACAATAAATGTTTGGTATACACTTTATGTGCACAAAAGTCACTAAATCACCCACTGCTGTTGGTTCAAAAGATTCCATCCTTCGGACTTCCCTTTTCTTTCATTACAGATAAGGCTTTCCATCACATCGTGGTACACAACTGGTGAAATATGTTTACATTCTTCCTGTAGCGTGATGCATAATTGATGTCTATTGGCGAAGTGGGTCTGGCAAGGAAATGCCATTCCAACTCATTCCACAGACAACCTCTTGTATTCAAATCTGGGTTTCTAGCGGGCCATGCAAAATTCTCACAGTGCACTAATTCCCGAGAAATCAAATTAAGAGTTTATACTACGTTAACTTANGAGCGGGCCATGCAAAATTCTCACAGTGCACTAATTCCCGAGAAATCAAATTAAGAGTTTATACTACGTTAACTTAATATATTTTTATGGGGTTCGATGTACTGACAGGAAATTTGAAAAATGGTAGCTATCATATAGAGTAATAATTGGCACATTTTAATTTTTAAAATTGCGATTTTTTCCTGGAATAAATAGGGATATAAGACACATAATAAATAAATATGTCAAAACAATATTGTCCACAACTATTTTATATTGAAAATTATACAACTTACATAAATAGTATTTAAAAATAAAATGGTTTGTCATATGTTTAAAAAATAATAAAATTAACTTAAAATTAAAATGTTTTAAATTTTCTTCTTATAAATATTTAAATAAAAACTTTAATAATTCACAACAATAATTTTTGCATTGGCAGACTTTTAGTTTTGGTGGCAGGTATGATGTCACGGTCGACTTGAACATAATAGCAAAAACTGTATGGCTCATGTTTTTGGTAAGGGTGCGTGCGGGATGTTTGGGCGTTGGCCTGGCATGTTTGAACAGGCAGAAGCATAGTTTCAAAATCAGCATTAATAACTATTGGCATATTGTCTGCGTTGTGGGAGTTTTTGAATTTGAGGATTGGTATTTTTCCCTTATTGTCATGGATTGNACTATTGGCATATTGTCTGCGTTGTGGGAGTTTTTGAATTTGAGGATTGGTATTTTTCCCTTATTGTCATGGATTGGGATATCAATCCGTGCAAGAGCATGAGGGCTGTAATACTTCTTGTGCTACAACAGCATGTCTTCGTCTTTCTTTTTTGTCACTCGCAGCCTGGGATCATAGCATGTGAAACACTATTGCAAATATGTAATTATTCCTCTGGACTGTTATTTGAGGTCTTACCAGGCGAGAAAAGTTCTTTATATATGTGTAGGGTGCATTGCCTTCAGCAGTGAGGAGGAGGTCGAAATGTATGGGCTTCTCTTCATCACAGACACATCTCGGCGACACCTTCATTGCATCATTAATTATGAATACATTTACCATCAATCCAGGATTTTGTTTTTCAAATTTCGATATCTGGTGCAGAAGTATGGGAAATTGAATGCCAATAAAATCGAACGTGCTTTCCAGTTCTCTGTAGCATTTGTCTACGCGCTCAGGGTGAACTCCTTCAACGTATCTGGCGAGTATGGCCCACTTGAAGCACTCGTGATCCTCGTTTTTCAGGTTTGTCACGGCTTCCATTTTTTTGATGGGCGCTAGCAAATCGATGTTGCTGGATGCGTGCAGAGGGTCCAATTTATTTATTCTGAGCTGCATTCACTTTACTGCTGTGAGTGTCCATCCAGATCTCTTTGTCATTTACTTCTCCTCTTCTTGGCATATTTTGATTAAGCTGGCCGCCACAGCTTCTTCAAAATCATATTCATTGTAAATAGGCAAATTTTTGTTTTGAAGGCACGCTGGTCTACTTCATTTTCGTGGGTCTCAGGTTTGCCAAAGTCATATTCCAAGAACATATTAATCTTTATTGGTCCATTTTCAATTACTTCTTCCTGCAGCTGGTCGATGATAATATGTTTAATTTATTCCAGACATNGATCTTTATTGGTCCATTTTCAATTACTTCTTCCTGCAGCTGGTCGATGATAATATGTTTAATTTATTCCAGACATTTGCACACATCCTTGGCCTGGTAACTTGTATTTTCTGCTACATGTCTTTAAGTTTCCCTTAAAGGCAGTCTTGGGCAACACGAATCCGCGGGCCATAGGCTGTCCAGCCCCCACAACGATCCTCTGTCGAGGTGCTGGTACTGATGCTGGTACTGGTACGGGCTACTGCTGGGTGGAAACATCCCGTCTGGCCTTCTTTATTAGCTTAGGAAGGAGGGGGGTACTACACACTTATTTGCATGCTCCTTAAGCGTGTCTACCCTGGAATATTCTTTCCCACAGTTCTTGGATTGAACTAACACCTTTTTTGTGCCTTCAGGCATCTGCTGTGTTGGCAAATGGGAAATTACAATACTTGCAGTTTCCACCTGCTTTCTGCTACACTGTGCCATTGCAGCTTCTCAAATGTCGCTCCAAGTTATCCTTCCGCCCAATATGCATCCCNCTGCTTTCTGCTACACTGTGCCATTGCAGCTTCTCAAATGTCGCTCCAAGTTATCCTTCCGCCCAATATGCATCCCACACTTCTCGGAGACTTGCTCCTATTCCCTGTGAGGATTATGAATGCATTTTCTTTCGTGCTTTAATCCAGACATCCGGATGGCAAAATACTTGTTGCAGAAACCACAATGCAGCCCTAGCGACGGTATTATACTTACCCCAGAGGAAGTAGGAGGCGAAAGAAGTAGGAAATCCCCCGAAGTTCCCACGTTGACACAGCCGCCCTCCATGCTGAAGACTTCAGCTCAAAAATCTGCAACATACGGGTACGAATAGTATTAATAATCTGGTTACTTTAGGTTAATGCAAAAAAAATTTGGTGGTGAAACTCGAGAAAAGTATAATTAGTCTACAAATACATGTGACAACAAAGTCTTTATAACTACTCTGCTTCGAACTAAAAATTATTCACATTCTTGTAAATTTAATACTGAACTCTGTATCAGAACAACTAATCTTATGTAATTTTTTTCAATGAACCATTATATAGGCAAGTTATTTATGAATGAGAATAATAGTTTTATATACAGCAAAAAAATTATTTTTAAACACAAAACTGTGAAAAAAAATTATTTATCAACAAGTGTAGTTACTTCCTTTAAAAAAAAATCCTTTTAAAAACCCAAAACATATGGTTACGCATAATATTAATAATGTGGACATAGCAATGATATAAAATAAGTAGACGAAGCTGGAAAAAATCTTTAATTATACACAAATACATATCAAAAGAAAACCTCTATAACTTCTCTGTCTCCAAGTATATTTATACACCGCATAGCAAAACTTAAAAAAAAAATTAAACTATAGGAAAACATATTTCATCACCGGGATTTGAGCTTTAAAACAGAATAATATAGTTAGATTTTTTTTCACTGAACCATACTATAAGCAAGTTATTTATTAATAATAAAAAAATTGTTTTTTGTTAAGCAATAAAAAATTCTACAAGACACATTACTTGGAATTGTTATTGTCAACGAGCATAGTTAAAATTCTCTCACTCAGTTTCGCATGTAAACAGCAGAGTTACATAACATAAGAAGAAAAGGAAGACTGCAGTTACTCTCCTAAAAACGATGGGCTGCGTTGCTAGAGACTCCCATGAATCCGACGATTTGACATGGACAAAAGGGGACTCTCTGACGTCCTACCACGTAAATCACTTCACCTGGACACAAATTCACCACATAAAATAAAAATAAAAAATTTTAAAAAATCATACACAAAACAGTTGTTACATGGTCGGAAATACTCACTGCTTGTATTAGCGTGAAGATGCAGATATTTCCTTATAGCCGTACAGACAGGATCGCAAGCCGACTGAAGACACAACTCCAGGAATTCACAGGACCTCTGACTGTAACCAGCGTTAACCTATAACAGGGCAATTGTGTGTTAAACGCATATATCTTGCAAAATATACAACTTTTAATTATCTTAACAGTACTAGTACTTACTTCCAAAAGAATTGGCAACACATTGCAAAATAGCAGTAGGTGCTGAAATGCTCCACAACTCGTTGACAGGCCAAGCGCGTACCTTTGGTGAGGGACTTGATGCACTGGCTGTCAATCACTGCACAAAATAAAATGAACGTTAATAACGTTGCATTTTAACATCTACACTAGACAAAAAATAATACAGTCATTGGTTAATTTGAAATAGAAAGTGTAGAATAAAACATTATTGGTGTCGTTGCCAAAAGTAATTTAACCAGTTAATAAAAGTTTACTTCAAAACATAACATACCTTCGGAAGTAAAATTTCGAAGCAAAATGAAAGGCGACTGTGATTTCTCAAACTCTCTCACTAAATGCAAAATGGCGACGAAGCAGAAGGGTACTCGGATATTCGGATGGGGAGCCCTGATATCGGAGTGAGAGATTTCAGGCCCAGGCATACTTGGAAGACGTGTCTATTATGGTCAAAATGTAGCTGTAGCCTTTATCCGCAGAAGAAAAAATTTCATTTCGATCAGGTCGTATTGGAAAGTACCGTCCAGCCTTTTCATGACGTACTTTCTCTGAGGATAATTCCTTCTGGCCGACATGCGCAATTCCCCAGAAACGGTATGTTTCGTCATCTCACGATGTAGCCAGCTTCGAAGAGTTCTTCGATGATGGACATAATCTCATTAGTATGTGATNCATGTTTCGTCATCTCACGATGTAGCCAGCTTCGAAGAGTTCTTCGATGATGGACATAATCTCATTAGTATGTGATCGGTTGCCCGCAGACTGCAAAGTGACCAGTAGCCTTACTTAGCCTATCGACGAGTTCGTTTGGATAGTCCCAAAACACATGGTTTCTCTTGTCTTTGGCGTCGATCTTCTGCAGCAGGAGATCCGATCCAATAGCTTCGACGAATAGTGCAAACAGTCCCGTGATAAGGCTGAATTTCGCATGCATCGTGTCCTTAAATTGCTGTTTTGAGAGGTTATGGTTCGTGTAATGAACACCACTGGACTGTAGCAGGCGACGATACTTGCACAAATCCGATTTGGTGTAGTGTCCAGGATGCCTAGAAAACAAAANCCACTGGACTGTAGCAGGCGACGATACTTGCACAAATCCGATTTGGTGTAGTGTCCAGGATGCCTAGAAAACAAAAAATCACACAGACGATGCGTCATTTTCACCTTGCGCTAGCCGAACTGCATCACATATCCTGAAAAATTTATCACTTCCTTGATTGCGAGAAATTATTTTTCATTCTGGTGTCGCAAGATGTTAATCTGATCTCAGTTCCGAGGAGAAGAAAGCGATGTAGTGCCCTACCAGGGTGGCCACCTCGGGTCCATGCTCTCGCGTTCGTTTCCGTTCTCTCACATGCAGCAAATCGATCAGAAGCAAATCGTCTTTGTCTCTAGTGATACCATCTTCCGATTCAGGTAGTTCCGGATTTATTTTCCATTTAAGCATAGCGGTAGGTCCTTCCACTTTGATTTTGTGTTTAATATCCGGCCAAGGGAAATCTTCCTCCCGGCATTGCCGACCAAGTTCGTCGAAATGGCTAGTTATCGGTTTGTAAGTCTATTCCCTTCGTTTCTTGAGAGCTAGTCTGTTACTTTTCGCGAGTAAATATTTAGCGTAAACAGCTTCGATGGCCTGCTGCAGCTCAGTCGTCAGTTCAGTTCGGTCTGCCATAATTCATAGAAAGTAATAAACACGAAACCACACACACTCTCACACACATACAGTATATATATCTCCACTCTCTAGTTGAGGAAATGAATTTTCATTCCTTTCCAGTCGGTCGATGCACACATTCAGAACCATCTTGTTATGCCTCGCAACATCGGTTGTGGCAGGCAGTTTAAGCAGTAATGTATTTTGAAGAGTCTTCAATTCTTCCCGTCTCTGCACATTCTGCACGTTAATCAGGTCTAATATCTGTGTCTCCGCACCCTCTATGTGGCAGTCGATGGCCACCAAATCTTCCACTACTTCATTTTTCATGCTCTCGATCTTTTGGTGGCACAATGGCTTCGTAAGCGCTGCAAGGGGGATAGCTAAGTCTTCCATGGTCGCAGTACACATTCCAGATGATATTTTTTCTGTTACGGGAGCGATTTGGAGTACAGGTACACGTTCTCGAACCTAAGCCTATTCCGTTCCTTCAAAAGGCCGAGAAGCACACACATCTTAACACAACCCGATGGCTCGCAAATCAGTCCTCTCACGGTTTTGGGTGACAGCGTGCCATGACATGAATCGTGTGACTTGCTGATGCAGTATCCGCAAGGACCAGTTGACGTGGCAGGGC
>NQII01006831.1:64213-109105 GCA_002778355.1 Clitarchus hookeri | reverse complement strand
TGAAGAAAGGTGATATTGCCGAGTAACCAAATCGTATAACTAAGATATTTATTAACAGCCACCATATGTTTCTGTCACCTTATCGTTGAAGAAAAGCAATATTGTGCTACTGTAAACAAA
Source organism: Clitarchus hookeri (assembly GCA_002778355.1). Taxonomy (NCBI): domain Eukaryota; kingdom Metazoa; phylum Arthropoda; class Insecta; order Phasmatodea; family Phasmatidae; genus Clitarchus; species Clitarchus hookeri. The sequence goes on along the minus strand of NQII01006831.1, from coordinate 108,985 downwards.
ACAACCTCAAAGAAATAGTTTTCTTCACCGTACAAGAAACTTTGTAATTATTAATTTTAGAGTGTACACAACCGTCGCACGAAGTTTTGTGCAAGCCTCGCATACGAACTCCAGACTGGCAACAAACATGCATAACGCTCAACAAACAACTAAACTAAATGTTCTAAAATGTCAAGGTAAACAACGAATGTGTTACATCCGAGCTACCAAGGACGTTTATAGAAATGAGGTGGCAAAGCGGTGGGATTGGATGGTGAAGGTTGGGGGTGAAGTAGTGGTGAAATGTTATCATTACTGCAGACATGTGGAGATATCAAATAAATTTAATGTAATTATTAGATGTTATGCGCACAGAAGCACACTCTTTAATTTTCAGCAATAATCAGTCTGCATACATTGGTGACTTAAATATAACTCAAAATATTTGTAGTAGGCAATTTTCTAAGTAGACTAAAACTGTTAATTTGTTTTAACCTAACTGACATCGTTTAACAAAGTAACTGAAATACCCTAATACTTTCACTTAATACATTAACAATATAACTTTTTTCCTTAATCTCTCAGCATATGACAGTTAGAAAGGTAAGATGATGAATTTCTAGCAGAATAGCTAGATAAGAGTGGGGCTTTTTGGATCACGGGGCTATTTAGATTAAATGGGTATGACCCATTTCGCNGGCAGAATAGCTAGATAAGAGTGGGGCTTTTTGGATCACGGGGCTATTTAGATTAAATGGGTATGACCCATTTCGCATGGATCCTGACGCAGTAACATCGTAACTTGTGAGCCTTTGTGTAAGAACAATGTTGTGGAAATGTGTGTGGAAGATTTATTTTAATTGTGCAAGTTACAAGNACTTGTGAGCCTTTGTGTAAGAACAATGTTGTGGAAATGTGTGTGGAAGATTTATTTTAATTGTGCAAGTTACAAGTCTTTTAAAATGCATTTGAAGTTGCAAAAGCAAGTGGAACTTAATTTACCGTTAGTATCGTGTAATATTCTCACTACAGAATATAAGATTTTGTATGCGGCGAAGTTGGTAGCAGCGGCTTTCGGTTTGTGGCGTTAAGCACATTCGTTGCTCACTTATTTACTTTCGTTTTTCTGGGTTTTCTGTATAAGCATTACGGCTTCAAGTTGCTTGTATTTACTACATGTGACAGTTTTATTGTATTTAGTAGCTGTAATGTAACTGTGTTAGGAGAAAAGGTTTTTAAAAATGCAATAGGTTCCCCTAAATTTCAACTGAAGGATTATTCTGCAGCTTCTGTCGTAAAAATTCTTTAAAGTGCATTAAAAATACTTAACAATATTGACAAACGTAGGTGTTGTGTGGAGTATGTATTAAATGTGATATAAGAGCGGTTAAGGCCCAAGAGAAGGGTGAAGGGTGGCAAGGTCCTTGAAGACGACGCACCCTAAATTTTATACGCTGCACACACCAAACTTCTACCTTCCACATTCACACCGGGATTTATTGGACGGAAACACGGACGGTTGCNTTATACGCTGCACACACCAAACTTCTACCTTCCACATTCACACCGGGATTTATTGGACGGAAACACGGACGGTTGCAATAGGGAAGAGTTGTTTGTAAACAAACTTTTTGTGTTAAAAGAATTATTCCCTTGAGATTATATTTACGTACCTGGTATCANGAAGAGTTGTTTGTAAACAAACTTTTTGTGTTAAAAGAATTATTCCCTTGAGATTATATTTACGTACCTGGTATCAGGAAATATTTATTGGAGTACATAACAGCGGCGTGTATTTGAAGCCTTACATGTTGTAAGTGATGATATATTCTGTGCGAATGGCCGCTTGCAAAAATGAGGATTTGGCAGTCGTCACTGCTGTAACCAATAAAGAAGGGCAATGTATCTGGCTGGATTAATAAGAATATTAAGAATATCAGCGCAAAATTATATAATGTCGTGAGTCTCCGAAAAAGGAAAACATTTTATTAAAGCCTCAGCGACTGTTTCTGAAAATACATAGCCGACAAATCAGCCTGACATGTGCATTAATGTTTATTTAATTACTGGTTGCTCCGCATTGTAGCGCAATTGTTCACGACTGTCTCCATACGTTGAAGAAAAGAGCATCGTTAGTCTCTGATTGGCCAATCAGTGCAGCCTTGTGCTTGGGGTAGAGGATAATTAGTTAAAGTTTCAGTTACGTAGCGAGACCAGTAAAAATGCGATGTGCAGCGGGCACACGTCTAAAGAGAGACAAGGACATCCGGTACAAAGCGGTAAAACCACGCTAGTGAACTGGAAACGGTCTAGAACACAAATCAGAAAGAGAATCGACCACCTGGTCTCTTACAGCAAAACATTGTTGCAAACGAAGGTCAAATATTTTGTAATACAATTACTTGAAAATTCAAAGTATTTATACAAAAACTGCATGTACTGAAGAAGAGCAATTGCATCAGTACAGAGAAATACCAGCTCTGAAAATAAAATATATTAGAGCTTGAAGTTCAAGGATTGTTTGCGTGAGATAAGCGTTCCATTAGGATACATTTCACCATACATTTGGACGGCTTGCTTGGTATTTCTGTCACACTCACCGTAAATAAGTAGAGCGTCCAATTTTTCCTCATCCGGGAACTTCATTGCTTACATACAGCCGCACTATGCAATACTACTTACCATAACAGATAACGGGGGCTGGTGCTGCGCTGCTATTAGGAAGCGGTCCCTCCAGGATGAGCCACGCCGCGTGTTGCTTGCTTACAGCTGTGGGTACAGATCCACCGCCCCATGCTACCGGCCACCTAACTTAATTATATTTGCACATTATTTCTTGTTCTTTCTGTGTTACTTTCCATTGCATATGTTGTATCGCTGAATTCATCTTCGCACGTACTTTCAGATGTCGTTGAAATAAATGTATTTTTCCAGGGGATAAATCATATGTGGTTTAATTAATTTTGTCTATACACGAGTTACGAATAGTCATTCTGCGGCAATTATTTTCCCCCGTACGTAATTTCATTTAGCGAAAATAGCATTTCGTGATCTGCAAACTGTTCCGGAAATGTTGGCGGTGTCCACGTTAGGCGCATCTTGTATATGAACTAGAGTGCTTGAGTAGGCAGCCCAAAGGTTTTGTTTTATTTAGTCACCGTGCGAGGTGATTGGCTTGAATAGCTCAGTCGTCTTACTTTTATAAGCATTAATATTTTATCACTTGTATAATTAAGTGAAAATAAGCATAGCAGATATTAAAAACGTGTTTTGCAAACGACAAACAGTATTATAATACATTGCCAGATTATGATAAACACAATTAACTCTTGCATCTACCGCTTTGCTCTTATACCATATATCGTTTTAAAATTATTATTTCAGGTTAACATAAACTTCAATCGGAGGGTCTTGGGTTCTAATAATGTAAAGGCAGAAAGTTTTTCAGTTTGTGAAACGCTTGTGAGTAAATGGTCAAAGGCCACATTCTAATTCATAAGTGCTACAAGGTGTATATGTCGTAATTTGTATGTGCGTTTTTTGGAAAATCTGAGCAAAAAATCACGCAAACATTGTGAATGTGTTTTCTCTCTTGTTGTATGTATTATTTGACGCAATAGCTTGTATTAATACAAACACATTTTCTTGATATTTTCACCGGTTTTAATGGCATTTTTGCTGTGACATAAATTTAAAACACATGAAAATTTTTGGTGTAAAACTACTCGGACTTTGGTGGAATCTCTTCTGCCGCATACATTTTATGCAAAAAATTAAATTTTTTTTCACATTGTCGACCAACTTCTTATTATTAGTTAAGCGTACATGTAGCAGCAATAATAGGGAAGGGATGTGATCAGACGAACTTAAAACGTGGCATAGATGCACGTGCAAGACGTGTTGTGCTAGTCGAAGCGTATCTTGAACGACATTTCCTTCGAATGTTTCATGTAACACAGAGTTAACAGCATATCGAGGATTGTACAACGAACTTAGGACATATATTCAGCGAAAGTCTTGTAGAAAGTTCTCAGTTTTTGTTAACTCCAAACTTAGAAAATCTCAGAAAATGTTTCAGTAGCAATGAGATGCAACATGCTGGACGGTAGTTGTACCTTATAAAGTAGCCCAACAGTGTTCGCCAGGATTGCTGTCAGAACTAACAAGAGTGTCTGCGTATTCAGAATGAAATTTCATGTATTTTACGTAAATGTGATACGGGTATTCGGATGCTTACGAGAAGGCGAAATATTTGAAATTTAAGTACGCTTGCGTAATACTATTTGGTAAGTATTTTATCTATGAAAGACCTTAACATTTACAAGAACGTAATAAAATTTGCTCGATACTGAAGCACCACCAGCAGCTAAAACTAAAAATTTTGAATAGAAGTTTTGGTGCCGCAAAATATCTGGATAAAATTAATCCTCTGTTTGAAGGTAATAGGATTAAAGTTTTCTGAAAACTTCTGTTGTGAAAGTTTTGAGAGCTCGAGAGATGTTTACTGAAGTTAGGAATGGTCTTTCCGCTGATCTAAATCCTAGAAAAGTTTCTCATGATTCAGGGGTACTTTTACGAAATTTTCTCTTAAAGAGAGGTTGTTACCTCGAAATTTATCTGCCCTTTCACATTCTTTTTCATGCATTCACGATTTAAAAAATCGCAATATGATTTCAGTGGGAAGATTAAATGAATGTTCATATGCGAATGTCACAGGAGTTTCATGTAATATTAAAACATTTAATCATTTTATGATAACAATCTAAGCCCACTTTACTTTGGAAATATATAATTATAAGTACGAATGAATGCCTGTATGTCTGTATTTCCTTTTAATAACTTTTAACAACTGAACAGACTGTAAAAGAGGTTTGTAGAAATGACGCAATCTTTCTTAAACGCACAGCTTGTGTATTTATACAGAATGTGGAAGATTTAAGATTTAAACGTCTGTTAAGTGTAACATTTGTTTATGAGTTATCGTACAGGAATGGAGAGAATATAACTGCCACGCTTTAAAAGCCTTTTATTTTTTTCGTGATCTTCTTAGGATAACAACTTGGCAGCAGTTCCGTATTTATAATATCTCATCGTCAAAAAAATAGTTGCACCTACAAGGAAGTTTTGGTCTAAGAGGTTATTCGGAACGAAGACAAAAGTCGCCAAGAACAAAACATTGTAACTAATTGAGACTAATATGAGCAATATTTATTGCGCTATACAAACGTCCCTCAGAACGACGTCGGGTCGCAGTGCTTCCAAGCGCACTTCTCCCGGCATCGCGGCATGGAGATGTAGGGGACGCTTACAGTGTCCTGCGATAATTTAACACCATTTGAATATTTTCTCACAGTTCCTGCAGACAATCTGGTAGGGGTGGAGTCGCGATAGAGCGACCAATAGCATACCACATATCTTCAATTAGGGATAGGTCTGGCGATGCGACTGGCCATAACAAAGTATCCGTGGCTTGAAGGCACGCTCTTGAGACGGCAGTGGTATTAGAACGAGGGTTGTCCTGTTGGAATAGAGCACATGCGTGGGAGTTTATAAACGGCTGGGCCACTCGCTACAGGACCTAATTAATATACAATTTAGCTGTCGAAACGCCCGTGATGAAGATCAGCAGTGATACAGAACCGTACGAAAGCGCACCCCACACTGTGACACCAAGCCATCTGAGCATGTGGAAATAAACCATTTTGGTGCCGCCCATGTTGCCTCCACACACGGATGCGTTGTTCGTCACCACCATGGCAAAAGCTCACAATATCATATGCACTAACCGCTGCCATTCTTCATGGCTCCAATGATAGTCGGTGACGACACCATGGCAGCCTGTGGCGATAATGATGTGATGTTACGGCAGTCGTCGTAATGTCCTGCGTGCATGTAGTCCTGCGTCGTGCAGTCGTCTACCAGCCATACTGGTACTCACAGGTTGCTGCGGAGTAGGTGTCGTGGCTATATGAGTGTCCGCAGTTGCGTCCATTTGGGGCACTCCGCTCTTGCCGGACAGTGTGTCGGTTATGACTAGGAGTGGTTTGTGTTGGTCTCCCAGAACCAGCGTGTCGTGTGTGCGTGCTTTTCTCTAATCATTGCCGTCAACATCGTGTTATGGTAGTATCACGATATGCACGCAATACGGCGAAATGTTCATACCACTCCCCGCAGCCNGCCGTCAACATCGTGTTATGGTAGTATCACGATATGCACGCAATACGGCGAAATGTTCATACCACTCCCCGCAGCCCTATATGCAACCTCACTCAACGCGTCCAACTGTTCCAAGTGCTCTGAAAGGGCGCTGTCGACACAATTCACGGCGCTGTCGACACCATTCGTGAAACATGCACACCATGATAGCGCGGCAGGTACAGTGTTAAAAAGTTTTCTTGGTAAAGTTACTAGTCCATCAAAAGCATGAAATGCGAATCATCTGCTTGCCTTCAATGGCCTTCAATTTAGTGTTGCTAAATTTCATAGCTTATAAGATTGTCTCCCTTGTAACAATACCTATGAACCTAAACCATTTAACAAAGAAGTATTCAGAGCTTTCGCTGCGTATTAGGGCGTGGAATTAATTGAATATTGGAATAATTATAGATATCGTAACACTACACAATCAATATTTGGTATCATATTCTCTGCTGTGTGGGACAAGGCTGCAACCTCAACAAATGTATGTGTCTGCCATTTAATTCCGGCGTGATTCCGGTTGCAGGCATTTTTCGAAACACAGTAAGAGAAATTATTTGAACAATCATAGACACTGTTTGCAATGGTGTATCTCCATAATTGTTCAAACAATCGATATATATTTATGTTGAAGAGTTGCGGCCTCAAACGAAAAAGGGAAGGTCATCATCAAGGAAAACTTTTGTGCTTAAAACATAAAACGTCTTTGCCCACATTTTTAGTTTCGTTAACACTCCTTATAACTGCATTGCTCCACAAACATTAGTGTTGAAAGCACCTGCAAGAAGTCACATCCACCAGTATTGTTAATGATGAGGAGAACAATTAAATAACTAATTACATCCTTGATCAAGATTCCAGTGATCAGCTCTCAAGACCATGACGTTAAGAGCCGCCCGAATCACTTCATCTAGTGATAAGTGCAAAGACCAAAATTCACAAGTCAATTTTAATAACTCTCTATAATTCCATTATCTACTTCCTACTCTAAAATGTAGAAAAAATTATTAATTCCTTCAACCGAATAAACTTTCGATCATGCAGTATCACTGCAATCATCTTATGTACAGCCGTTATCAAGATCATTAAATTTAAGCAAAATAATCATTAGAAAATGAAGTTGACCTTCCACTTCTACAGCCATCCCAGGAAAAACTAGACAATTATCTAGAACGAAAAATGCTGGTAATTGGAAAAAAAATGAATCAAATTCTTGGAGTTGCATTGTTTGTCAACAACATAGTGTGCTTGAAGCGCGGATGCGATTACTGTGTGGAATATGCATTCATGTAAAATGAGGTGGCTAAAGATAAGAAGGCAAAGGAATATTCACATGCTCTAAGTATAAAATTGAAACTGGACACGTTTTTTGTAATAATTCATTTTTAAGACACTATATTTGAGTCAATTTGTGATGACAACAGTAGATAGATTTGGGAAGTTTAACATAACAGCACCTGGCACAGGCGTCAGGCGCCGTTCATGCTCTGACATTCCGGTAGATCGGCGATCATATCAGATCCATGTGACCAAGACCTTGATCCATTACCTTGACTTTCACCCTGCACCCATGACATTCAATGACCTTGAACCCAAACAATTTGAAAAGATAGAAAAAAAAAATTACAAATAGAAGAAAAAATTACAATGACATAACCCGACAGCCATCTTGGATATGGGCAACATTGACCTAGACACAAGACCATTATCTTCAATAACCTTGAATCCAAAGATCGCAAAATTATTTTAAAAATTACCTAAATAATTTTAAAACCTTTCAGAATTACATTAAAAATAATTTTATTAAAAAAATTATTTAAAAATAAAATAATAAAATTTCGAAAGTTCTGACTTAAAGGGGACAGGGGACTGGACACGACCAGCCACCATGTTATGTTGTCACCCAAATGCCATATTGATTTGTGCTTGTCCATTGACCTTGTAGTAACTTGAAACCAAAAAATTACAAAATCCTCCAAAAAATAAATAATTTATGATTTCTTACTAGTTAAAAATATTAAGAGTAATTATAGAAAAATTATATCAAATAATTTACATTTCCGAAGGATTCCTCAAAACCACATCCAGCAGACTCATTGGTTAATTAGTTGGCTCCCCTCCACTTCTTCCATTAATGTTTCTCATTGGTTGAATTCTTGTGTTCGATTCACCTCCCAAAAGTGGTTATTGGCTAATTACTCATGATCCTTCGACCTGCCAACAATGATTTTCATTGTCTTAACATTTACCTCCCCTATGCCCACACCAATCATCATTCTGTCGAATGCACTCCACCCACCATATTATTATTATTCGTTTTTCATTTCCTTTCATTTTCAACACCTAGGTGATGATAGCTTATTAATTATCGATTTCGCCGCCAGAGGAGCTGTCGATTTAGCCACAATGTTGGTTGTCGACCATGCCCTTACTCCAATGACATTGAACTAAAAAAATCGAGAAAAATTACTGTCTATACAATTATGAATTAATAGCTGGTTCCAACAAGAGACCATACCGACAAACAATACTAGCCTACGACTGACTGTACATTAAACCGATTTCACCCAAGACCGACTCCACTTAAGATCGACTCCTCCCAAGACCACCTCCACTCAACACCAACTCCACCAAAAACCAACTCCACCCAAGACCAATTTCACCCAAGACCGACTCCTCCCAAGACCCACTCCACCTAAAACTAACTCCATCCAAGACAAACTCCTACCAAAACTAACTGCAAACAGAACTAATTCCATCCAATACTAAATCCGCCCATGTCTAACTCCACCTAAGACTAACTGCACCCAAGACTAACTCCACCCAAGACTAACTCCACCCAAGACTAACTCCTCCCAACACTAACTCCACCCAATACTATCTCTACCCAAGACTAACTCCACCCAATACTAGTTCCTAGAGAGACTTCTGAGTCCATGACTAGCTCCTGACGACACCAAATCCTAAAAAACTGGCTAGACCAACCGACAGGACCACCTGTCATACCACGCACCTATACAAACAATCGATGATGGACAATCTCGAAAAAAGTCTTCTTAAAAGGGTCTCGTAGCTTACCTTTTCACAGAAAATCTTCTCAGAATCTTCGCAAAACATTCCTACCAGAGTTGTCCATTTCAAATGGTCCTATTATCTTACCAAGCCAACTGACCAGGCCGACCAACTAGTTCCGAAACATTCCTCCAAAATATTCCCCTCATTTCGTTCGTTATAGAACTCAGTCGATTTTAAACGGCCTAAGTAAGGCATATAACTTCAGAACCTACCATAGCGCTTCTCCTGCACATGCTCATATAAACTTTATATGAAACATAATCTCGCAATCAATTATTTACCTCACTGAATTAATAAATTTTTTAGAGAAGTAGAAGGGATTGAAGTAAATGTATAAGTAATTAGCATGCATTACGTTTAGACATAAAATAAATTAATTTACTAATTATATATATTGTATCCTTATAATTATGATCTACACTACAATTTATCATATCTCAGATGTTTGCAGATCATGGATAATAGCCAACAGTCTCATCTGATATAACCCCGATCATTCAGTTCATCGGTGACAGAAGATATCTCAACAAAGTGTTAGAGCTCCCCGCGATATTGTAGGTTAGTCAAATGTATGAGTTGTAATGCTTCATCATGCGAGTTCCCTTGTCGCCTGCGAACTTTGTATGTAGTGTATTAAAGAAGGTAACAGAGTCAGCACATGCTGTTTCTCAGTGGGTGAAAAAACATTATATTTGTCGGCCTTGGTGTGTTTTTTTTTAAGCAATCACATTAAGTGAACTCTCTGGAACATTTATAGCAGCTAAGAAAATCATGAGACGGGTTCTTCAAACAGTAACTCTTCTAATCTCAGAGCACATTTAAACTTTTACCGAAGGTCTTGTCACATTGAAAGCATTGATTTCCATGTATTTTTCGGACAGTCGTTGAAGGTATGCATATAGTCGTACATGACATACTCTATTACACATCGTCAGTGGCTTCCGTCGTCTTGAAGCAAACATGACTTCATACAGTCTACTTCTGCCAACTGACTCCTGATATATTTCTGATTTGCTTTTTTATACATGTAGATAATTCATCGTGGACATGTCGTGTCGGGTTTCTGCCATTTGGCATATGGCACATGGCAGATGCTGTTTTACACGCTATTCCCCGACGAATTCTAAAACTGAACTAACAGATGATAGATAACTCATCATCGATACTGCTTACATGCGAGCATGTCCATGACTGTCAAAGTAGCACCATCTGATCAGTGCTCGAACTGGCGACACCCTCGCCAACATCTTCAATGCCCAGAAGCAAGGCACCCTGTTTGCGAAATGCCGTCTGACTCCTTCCACAGGAGTCAAAGTCTGAATCCTACCAGACCTACAATTCACAAGACTGTCCCCACAACCACCCCACAATCACCACCATAAGTACCACAATCAGCACCACAAGTACCACAATCATCACCACATTCCCCATGCTCAACAACACATGCACCACAATCAGCACCACATGCAACATAATCAGCACTCTATGCTCTGATTGACCCCTTAATAACCTCTAATGATCCCTTATGTCACAATATTACTCATTAAAAGACCCCTAAATTACCCCTAATGACTTTTAAAAGATGCATAATGATCCTTATATGACCCCTTATGACACTTAATGACCCACAATTACCCCTAAATTGACACTTAAAAGACCTCTAATCACCCTTAAATCAACAGTAATGACACCTAAATGACCTATAATGACCCCTAATGACCCTAAAAACTGCAGTAATGACACCTAAATGACCTCTAAATGACCCCTTATGACAAATAAATAACCCCTAATTGGAACTAAATAACCCATCATGAACCCTTAATATCTCATAAATTTCCCCTTATTACACCTAAAGGACCCTATATGACTCCTGATTGTAGGTCATGTGTTGCTGATTGTGGTACTTGTGTTGCAGATTGTGGTGCTTGTGTTGCTTATTGTGGTGCATATGGTGCTGATTGTAGTGCATGTGGCGCTGTTTGTGGTTCACATCGTGCTGATTGTGGTGCATGTGGTGCTGATTGTAGTGTGTGTGGTGCTGATTGTGGCCCATGCGATGCTGAGAGTGGTGCATAAGATGCTGATTGTGGTGCATGTTGTGCTAATTGTAGTGTGTGTGTTGCGGATTGTGGTGTGTGTGGTGCTGATTGTGGAGCGATTGTGAGGTCTGTATTGTGAATGATCGGATAGAAATCAGTCTCTGACTGCTGTGGAAGGAGTAAGTCGACATTTCGCAAACAGGGCGACTTGCTTTCGGGCATCGAAGATGTTGGTGAGTGTGTTGCCAATTCGAGCCCCGATCAGATGGTGCTACTTCGACAGTCATGGACATTCTCGCGTGTAAGCAGTATCAATGGTGAATTATCTAGCATCTGTTTGTTTAGCTTGAGAATTTGTCGGGGAATAGTGTGTAAAACAGCATTTGCCATGCGCTATATGACAAATGGCAGATACCCGACACGACATTCAATGCACGCGATGAATTATCTACATATATAAACCAGAAAACCAGTAATATCTCGGTAGGAGTCAGTTGACAGGAGTAGATTATATAAATTAATTGATGCTTGAAGACGATGGAAGCCACTGACGATGTGTAATAGAGTATGTCATGTACGACTACGTGCATACCTTCAACGACTGTCCGAAAAATACATGGAAATCAATGCTTTCAATGTGACAAGACCTTCGGTAAAAGTTTAAATGTGCTCTGAGATTAGAAGAGTTACTGTTTGAAGAACCCGTCTCATGATTTTCTTAGCTGCTATAAATGTTCCAGACAGTTCACTTAATGTGATTGCTTAAAAAAAAACACACCAAGGCCGACAAATATAATGTTTTTTCACCCACTGAGAAACAGCATGTGCTGACTCTGTTACCTTCTTTAATACACTACATACAAAGTTCGCAGGCGACGAGGGAACTCGCATGATGAAGCATTACGACAATGGCCACGGGCAATTTAGGTAAGGTAATACATTTATTAGCCACACCAAGAAATGCAAGTATTCGTCTTTTGAGAGCGAGCAAGTGCCGCCAACACCTCTTGCTGCATCGGTGGGTACTGATTCGCCAGACGATTATGACGATACAGTTAAAATTTATGACGAAATAAGAGATCTAGGAGGCGTGGTAGAGTCGCTTCGCGCGAAATAGACAGATATAAAAGAATACCCCAACTTTAAAGGTCTATAATATCAAAACCAAACAACCTACATCATTGAATGACCAATCAAATGAACCGTGGAACAATGAAGTTTGTTCACCATACATTCACAAATGTTCAATATGACCACTTTGAGCGGCCCGAACGACATCCGCGTGATCGTCAAACTCGTTCCTCGCTCTTGTCAGCATGTCCGGTTTTACGGTTTGGATGGCGTTCGTAACTCTCGGTTTGAGGTGGTGAGGGGGTAGCAAGCTCGCATTCGACACGTCCATGTGAAGGAGATTGTCTGATATTTCCTTTATGTGTTGAAAGATGACACTGGGAGCGTCTGTCGTTACACTATGAGGGTGTGTTGTTTGTTAGTCCGCATCACGTTGGCGACGAAACAACAGAAGGCGTTCGGTGTTATTAAGTTTGCTAAATGTGAATCGGTTATGACAATCAGCATGAATTCCGTCACAAATATGGACGTCGTTCTCCCGATAGGTGGTGTATCGTACGTTTGTTTCGTCAGTTCCGTGACATAGGGTGCCTTTGCAAAAGCAAAAGTTCGGGGTGGTCACGTGTTACCGAAGAGAATGTGCAACGGATACTACAAGAGTTCGTTTGCAGTTCGAGAAAATCAATTAGACAAGCTATCCGGGAACTGTAAAATCCTCAATCAACAGAATGGACAGTGTTCCGAAAGCGGTTGCTGCACAAACCATATAGGTTACTGCTTGTACAGGCTCTTACCGAAAGAGATAAAGAACGGAGACGTGATTTCTGCGCGTTCGTTCTTGCCCATAAAGAGGTAGACCATGCTTTCATGTCTATACTGGTCTTAGCCATGAAGCGACATTCCCTACAAATGGTAAGGTGAACCAGCAGAACGCGCGGATATGGGGTCAGGAGCCTCTACATGAAACCACCGAACACGAGCGCGCTTCCAACAAAGTAAATGAGTTTTGCGCTGTATCAAGAGACACTGTTTTCGGCCCTTTCTTTTTACACGAGCCCACTGTTACTGGAATCCCTTATTTGGACATGCTTACAGAGTGGTTGTTTCCTCAGTTAGAAGAGGTGACGAGGGACTTCGTTTTGCAACAGGATGGTGCGCCACCCGATTAGCACCTAGCTATTCGCGGATACCTGAACGAGACGTTGCTGCAATGCTGGATTGGTCGAGGAGCAGCTGGTGACCAGGCTCTTCATCACTGACCCCCAAGAAGCCCGGATCTTATCACTTGCGTTTTTTTCTATTGGGTTACATAAAGGATCAAGTGTTTCGTCCACCATTGCCGGCTAACATTAACGACCTTAAAATAAGAATTACGGTTGCCATCCAAACCGTAACACCAGACATGCTGACAAGAATGTGGAACTTGTTTGATTATCGCGTAGATGTCGTTCGGGCCTCTCGTCACATTGAACGTTTATGAATATATGTAAACAAACTTCACGATTCCACGGTTCATTTGATTGGTCAATCAAGGCAGTAGGTTCTTTGGTTTTGATATTATAGACCTTCAAAATTTGGGGTATTCTTTTTAACTCACCCTGTATGCTTGCAAGTCTTTTGCTTGAAATAGATGAACTTAAACAGTCGACGGCTCTTAATACTGATGATGACCATGCGACTCCTACAACGAAAAGTAAACCTGATATTCAGGATGAAATAGGAGGCGAAGACGATCATGAAGGCAGCACTAATGAAAATGAATATGAAGACAGTGATATGACCATAGATGATGCCGATTTTCTCGACATTTCCACACATTTGACCAACGAGTTTCCTTCGACAAGTGGGTTGAAGAAGTCAGAAAGCGTCAAGATCGCTCGTTACATATTTCTCGAAGACCGGAATGAAGATGATGATACTCAGGCGTTTTTTGACCTTCAAAAACGCTGGGAACTCTCACAAATTAATGAGATAACTTTAACCATCGATGAACTGAAGGATCGGGGTTACATCAAATGAGATTGTTGGCTACTATCCATGATATGCAAACATCTCAGAAGTGTAAGCTTTAAATATTAAAAATAATTAGAAAGATGGAATGTATTTTCCAAGTAAATTGATAAGATGTATGTATACATAATTTTGCATATTTAATTTCTTATAAAGTCTTTTCTACTTCTCTGAAAGGTTTTTTAATTCAGTGGTATAAACGATCGATTGCGAGAGTGTATTTTAGGTAAGATTTATATGAGCGCGTGCAGGAGGCGGGGTATGATAGGTTCTGAAAATGTATGCCTTTCTCGGGTAGATTAAAATCGACTGAATTCTATAAGGAAAACGAATGAAATGAGGGGAATATTTTTGATGAATGTTTCTTAACTACTTGGTTGGCATGGTCAAATGGCATGTTAAAATGGCTTGGTAAGTTAGTATGATCCTTTGGTAGGAACAGTTCTAGTAGAAATGTTTTGCATTTATTTATGCGAAGAGGTTAGCTTCGAGATTCTTATTAGGATACTTTTTTTCGAGATTGTCCATCATAGTTTGTATAGATGGGTGGTATGGCAGTTTAATCCTGTCGGTTGGTCTAGCCAGTTTTCTAGTAACTGGTCTCGTCAGTAGTTAGTCTTGGACTCAGCCTGTCTCACCAGGAACCAGTCTTGTGTGGTGTTAGTCTTGGGTGGATTTTGTCTTGGGGTGGTTAGTCTTGAGTGGAGTTGGTCTTGGGTGGATTTCGTCTCGGGTGGAGTCGGTCTTGGGTGGTGTTGGTATTGGGTGGAGTCGGTTTTGGGTGAATTTGGTTTTCTTGGATAAGTCTGTCTTGTGTGGAGTCGGTCGTGGGTGGTCTCAGTATTGGGTGTAGTTGGTCTTGTGTGCAGTTAGTGTGTATTGTTAGTCGGTATGGTCGCTTGTTGTGATCAGCTAGTTATTGATAATTGTATGGACTGTGATTTTTATCGATTTATTGAGTTCAGGGTCATTTGGGTGTAAGACCAAGGTCGACAAATAACATGGTGGCTAAATCTTAAGCTCCTCTGGCGGCTCAATCGATAATTAAAACACTAGCGTTACCTAGGTGTTGGAAATGAAAACCAATGACAAACGAAAAAATAAATATTTTGGGTAGAGTGCATTCGACAGAATGTGTAAAGGTGTGGGGTTTGGGATGGGGAATGTTGGGATAATGAGAGTCATTGTTGGCAGGTCGAACGAGCGTGAGTATTCAGCCAATAAACACTTTTGGGGGTGAAGCGAACACAAGTAATAAATCAATAAGAATCATTGGTGGAGGAAGTGGAGGGGAGCCAACTAATAAACCAATGAGTAACATTGGCGGGGGTTAGTCTTCTGCTTGATGAAAGGCCGATGAACCCTCTGGAAATAAATATTTTTTAAAATCAAATGATGTTATTATTTTTAAATATTTTTTATAAATTTCATGTATTTTTTTTATTTTTTGATAATTTTACTTAAGGTCACTGGGTCATGGTCAGTGGTCAAGTTCACGGTCACTTGGACTCAGTATGGTGGTTGGGTGATGTCATAACATGATGGCTGGTCGATTCCAGTAAGCCGTTCTCTCTATGCCTAACATTCAAATCTAAAATGTTTATAAAATTATGTAATAATTTTAAAGTTATTTTTTTTTTACTTTTAAATAATTTTAGCAGTTTTATAATTTTTTTAGACTACTTTTAAAACAATTTTGCGATTTTTTGGGTTTAAAGTCATCCAAGTTCAATGTTTTGGGTCAACGTCAAGAACAAGGTCACCTAGATCCAAGACGGCAGCCGAATTACATCAGTGTAATTTTTTCTCAATTTTTTATTTTTTCGATGTTTCAAATTATTTTTGAGTTCAAGTTCATTGAAGGTTGCGTGCACAGAGTGAAGGTCAAGGTCATACTTCAAGGCCAAGGTCACTGGTTCCAATATGGTCGCCTACCGACCGGAATGACAGCATGAACGGCACATGACGCCTGTGACGGCTGCCATTATGCCAGACTTTCCCATATCTATCTAATGTCAATCATTTATATACCAACTAGGTATGTAACATACATGTTCTTATAATAGTGCAATGATTTCTTCACATTACGGATATTTCTGAATATTTTCCTTGTACATATGAAAGTAGGCAATTTAAAAACGTGGAGTTTCTTACGTGTCCCATTTGCAATTTTTTAAATATATTTTATCTATTCAGTGGAACACTTATGTCAATACTAATATAGTTTCCTTGGTAGTTAAGTATTATTATTGAGTCAGGCATTGNACTAATAAACCAATGAGTAACATTGGCGGGGGTTAGTCTTCTGCTTGATGAAAGGCCGATGAACCCTCTGGAAATATATATTTTTAAAAATCAAATGATGTTATTATTTTTAAATATTTTTTATGAATTTCATGTATTTTTTTGATTTTTTGATAATTTTACTTAAGGTCACTGGGTCATGGTCAGTGGTCAAGTTCACGGTCACTTGGACTCAGTATGGTGGTTGGGTGATGTCATAACATGATGGCTGGTCGATTCCAGTAAGCCGTTCTCTCTATGCCTAACATTCAAATCTAAAATGTTTATAAAATTATGTAATAATTTTAAAGTTATTTTTTTTTTACTTTTAAATAATTTTAGCAGTTTTATAATTTTTTTAGACTACTTTTAAAACAATTTTGCGATTTTTTGGGTTTAAAGTTATCCAAGTTCAATGTTTTGGGTCAACGTCAAGAACAAGGTCACCTAGATC
The DNA here is from genome assembly GCA_002778355.1 of Clitarchus hookeri. Lineage (NCBI taxonomy): Eukaryota > Metazoa > Arthropoda > Insecta > Phasmatodea > Phasmatidae > Clitarchus > Clitarchus hookeri. Next base: position 91,876 of record NQII01006831.1, on the reverse strand, counting down.
CAAGACGGCAGCCGAATTACATCAGTGTAATTTTTTCTCAATTTTTTATTTTTTCGATGTTTCAAATTATTTTTGAGTTCAAGTTCATTGAAGGTTGCGTGCACAGAGTGAAGGTCAAGGTCATACTTCAAGGCCAAGGTCACTGGTTCCAATATGGTCGCCTACCGACCGGAATGACAGCATGAACGGCACATGACGCCTGTGACGGCTGCCATTATGCCAGACTTTCCCATATCTATCTAATGTCAATCATTTATATACCAACTAGTTATGTAACATACATGTTCTTATAATAGTGCAATGATTTCTTCACATTACGGATATTTCTGAATATTTTCCTTGTACATATGAAAGTAGGCAATTTAAAAACGTGGAGTTTCTTACGTGTCCCATTTGCAATTTTTTAAATATATTTTATATATTCAGTGGAACACTTATGTCAATACTAATATAGTTTCCTTGGTAGTTAAGTATTATTATTGAGTCAGGCATTGNATATTCAGTGGAACACTTATGTCAATACTAATATAGTTTCCTTGGTAGTTAAGTATTATTATTGAGTCAGGCATTGTTATTCCATTAATAGTATTAATAAAGGGCAGTGAAAAACCATTCTCAAACCTAAATTGAGGACACAGAGAAGGGGAAGGGCATTTTCGCAGGTACCTTATGTATGTTCGTACACTTATTTGACCGAATATAATCATATTATTAAGATTTATATTAAACTTTTGTGTCTGCTTCTAGTAATTAATTCATACAGTAGCATACTCCTTGTAAAAGGTTTTCATTTTATGGTTTCATATAAAATAACTGATATTTTTTTCTCTACTTGTAGTGTCCAGATTCCCACTATTTGTATACTTAGAAAAATCGCAATGATTTGAAAAAAACCCACAATATTTGAAGCTGTCATGGTAGTTTTCACCAATTGGCTAAACGAAACATGCAATTTCTTTGCTCCTAGCGAACTTACCGAAAAGTATTCTATACAAGCGAAAGCACAATCACTCAGACAATGTAAATGTGTTTGCTGTCCTAATGAATGCATTCGAAATGGGCACGCTTGTAGAGGTCTGAAAATTCGGGCATTTTGTAAGAGATATTTCTTACCAGTAACATGCGCGTCGGCNCGGGCATTTTGTAAGAGATATTTCTTACCAGTAACATGCGCGTCGGCTGGCCGATCGTTAGCTATATCATTTTAAGGGGAAATATCATGGAAACTATGGCCCTAAGTATAGCTTTGCTAGATGCGATCTCTAAAGGGTGTTGTGCGAACCAGACTTTAGACGGACATTTTAGCGTTTGTTGAGGATTTCCAGCACAGCTCAGGTTCNGTTAGACGGACATTTTAGCGTTTGCTGAGGACTTCCAGCACAGCTCAGGTTCAAAGTGCAGTGTTGGAACCCTGCGTCGGGAGGAAATAGCACTTGCTTTTCACTGTTGTGCCCCTGCCAGGAAGTCACGTGTCAATGCCCAACGTATTACGAAATGGTGCGAACAACATCATCATTGGAATTTGAGGCAGTGGAAGAAAGTCTTATGGAGTTAAGAGTAGTAGCACACGATCGATATATCGGTGAACTTGGTCATGCACGAAGCCATTTTGAACAGTAACATATTTCCCACGATGTGGAAATAGTTTGTAATGAGACCACTCATGTGTAAGTAATATAATTATCCTGTCCACAAAGCAAGGTTAGCTTCGTCTAGTTTGATTCCTGTCTGCATTCCTATTACTTACACAGCCGTGGAATCAATATCAGTGGGTGTCCAGTGACTTTTAAGTAAACAGTACAGTAAAAATTATTGTTAATTAAAACTGTCGAGATTATTAAATAATGCCAGTTTTTGTGGGTCAAAGGCCGAGCAAACTCCAATGAGGTCTCGGAAAAATTGGAGAACTTACCTTTTCATTTTAAAGTGTTATGCATGTACTCCAAAAGAATTTTAAAATAGTTTTTTAATGTCCTCGCAGTTCATATAATAAACAGTTAATTATGCAAAATGCCCGAACTCAGATTTTATAAAAAAAATCCGTTCTTCCACTAACGTAATGCAGATTGTTTTGTCATTTCCTTCTAAATCACCATGTCTGACAGAAATCTTGTAAATATGCCATTAAATTATTAAACTCCTTGAATTTGCAAATGTCGTATGAGCTATTATAACTGCAAGCAACGTAATGCCAATTAAGTGATATTTTCCCTTATAACGCAGACTCTGTGTATACAAATGCGTGTTTAGTATAGCGGCGAAGTGGCTCCTTCCGTTTCATCTGATCTATGTTGGAATTGTGAATATTTATGTGCAATCTACTAAAGATCACTTAACGGTCATGTATGAGACATGAATGGGAGGTCATGAGATCGGTGCTCAGAAATTTATTTTCACTGGTCTCAAAGTAATCGCTTTCATCCGAAGGGAGGAAACTATATTTTCCAAGTCAAGGACCCGGTTTATAGCCCTCTCAACCAGTAATCTAGTTCAGCAAACCCCTTCCCCAAACTCTTCTTTATGATTAATCCCACGAAACGCACCACACGCGGGGACGCCTAATTTTATTAAATGATTTAATAAGCGCTCCCATCGCCGTCTGCAGAGCAAGGGATGAACCGGGTCAGAACCTTATTGCATGTTCTCATGTACACGTCCCACCCCTCCCCACTCTCGCACTCTACCCCTTCTACCTCTCTGTGCCACGCGCCTGTGTGTTCCCCACCCCTGCCACCCCTTGGCCAAGCCTAAAAATATGGCGTGCGGATATTACACAGAAAATTTCCACTCCCTCGGATCCGAGTAATATTATTAAACCCTAGTATTAATTAAAATTTAATTAGGTTTCCACGACGGCCCACGTCATATATACTATGCGGGGAAACCATTTTCCTCGCAAACTTCATTGAACGAAGTTGTTCTCGGGTGTCTCACAGTATAACGCAGAGAATTCAGTATGGTTACTTTAAAATAGCTCCAACCTAAACATTTCCTAAGATATGTCACCAGTAAAACCATACAAATATACACGATAATCAAGTGAATGCTACATTTTGGTCTATTAATTGTTTTATATTGTTGTTTACTCAAATCACACTATCGTTTGGATTATAAAATAAACACAACGCGAATTAAATAAATAGTATCTCGACCACGTGACGTAAACTATCACAAAAGCTGTACTGGCTTCATAACAAATTTCATGTATAGAACCAATCGTATTTGTCAGCGCAGTCCTTTTGCTTGCGCATGCGCAGTGGTATGAGAGCCCTGCCTTTCCTGTTTGTTGACACCTTACCTTGGTAAACAGAAAACATATCTAACGGCTACACGAAGAAACAAAATTGAAAAATAAGAAACAATTTATTGTNGCCCTACCTTTCCTGTTTGTTGACACCTTACCTTGGTAAACAGAAAACATATCTAACGGCTACACGAAGAAACAAAACTGAAAAATAAGAAACAATTTATTGTTTTTTTTTTTTTCGACGAGTATTTTCTTTGCAACATGAGAACCAACACTATTGCTCGTTTCTGCACCGAATCGTAGGTAAACAGTGATTGCGTGAGAACGTGATTTAATTTTTGCAAAGAAATGCCGTGATCAATATTCCATCGCAGCACGTTGTTCCTCGCCATAGAACACTCATGCTAGACGAAGACAGTGTCAACACATCTTTAGTTTGGAGTCTGTAAGTGAAGTTCGCGTCATTTTTTTTTATTTACTTTGTGGTTTTGTTCTCTCATGTGTATCACGGAGCGGAACGTACAAAAAAAAGACGTAACTTTTATCTCGTTCAAGGATCTTGTCAGCTCGGTGATTTTTTTCTTCGTCTCTCCTCTTTTGTTTCTCTTCTTCCTCTTTGACTCGCTCGTGTTATTAATGTCGTGCTCCAGTAGCGGAAGAACTGTGAAATTTTTTTCTCCTGCACCGTTGGAGGCATTATGTCGCAACTTTCATTTGCTCAAACTTGGCCTCACAACTGGAGGCTTTGTGAACGATTATGTTTTTTTGAAGTACGCTATAGTTGTTGCCCTTCACGCGTTTAGCAAGGAAGAATTTTGTGATAGCTGGATGAATTTCCTTTTCACAATGCATCAATATAAAAATAAGCGGAACATGGAGTCAATTATAACAGTGACTGTTTCAAACTACTTTTATGCGATTCTGTGAATGAATAATCGATAAAAACTGTGTTCACAACACAGAAGTTATTGACTTCCAGTACCCACAGTTCCGAGCGGATACTGGAGTGAAGAGCCGGTACACGGTAGCCTTCTGTTTGCTTAGCTCGAGTGTGAGATGGAATGCCTATTGGTGGCAGAAGGGGGTGAGGCAGTGGTAGGGATTCATTTATTGCACTCAGTTATGTCGAGGGGTGCAAGTGTTGTCCATGGTAAGCTAAATGTTTCCTACAAAATATTCCAGGACACAATATTTAAATTTCTCTGTATTATTTGGATGTTTCAATTTAATTTGTTTGTGGAAAGTTATTTTTAATGCTTCGGGTGTGTATTTGTAATTACCTTCACCTTTTAAAAATAATGGATTTGATCCAATTAGTTTTTTTTTTTATCTGCCATCTATGGACCACGCTACTTCAACTGTCCTTTTCCTTTCCCTGGCGCCTGGGCTTTAACTTTCACCCAGTATTCCCGCATTCGTATCCTATGCTGTTTCCTCCTCGCTTCAGACCATGTTTTTCCAGGTTTTTAGTTTCGGCTATTCTTGGAAACCACGGTGCTCTTGGAGGTTATTCTTGAGCGGAATACGTTTTTGGATATCCTCCTGTGTTATCCCCACTTCTTGCAAGTCTTTCTCTACCTCGGTGAGCCACACCTCTTCGGTTTTTTTGTTGAAAAATTAATTAAAGATCCTATTGCTCAGCCTTGTAGCATTCATACGGGCAATATGGCTATAGAAAACAATTCTCCTCCTACGAATGGTGTATTTGATCTTTTCTACATGTGTATAGAGTTCATGATTGTGTCGTCTCCTGAATTCACCATTTTCTTTAATTGCACCTAGGATTTTCCTTAAGATCTGCCTTTCCTTTATTTATTATTTCTCGATCAGACCTTTTATATTCATAGCAAGGCATTCTGCGGCATAAAGAGCCTCCGGTCGTATTACTGTGCAATAATGTCGTATCTTGGCGTTAATAGATATAGATTTCTTCTTGTAGACATTTTTGGTTAGTTGGTTTGCCGTTTCCATTTTCCTGATCCGTGATGTAAAGGCTTCTTTCTCCGAGGTCTTGGAATCTACCCACNAATGCTTCGGGTGTGTATTTGTAATTACCTTCACCTTTTAAAAATAATGGATTTGATCCAATTAGTTTTTTTTTTTTTATCTGCCATCTATTTACCACGCTACTTCAACTGTCCTTTTCCTTTCCATGGCGCCTGGGCTTTAACTTTCACCCAGTATTCCCGCATTCGTATCCTATGCTGTTCCTTCCTCGCTTCAGACCATGTTTTTCCAGGTTTTTAGTTTCGGCTTNACTTTCACCCAGTATTCCCGCATTCGTATCCTATGCTGTTTCCTCCTCGCTTCAGACCATGTTTTTCCAGGTTTTTAGTTTCGGCTATTCTTGGAAACCACGGTGCTCTTGGAGGTTATTCTTGAGCGGAATACGTTTTTGGATATCCTCCTGTGTTATCCCCACTTCTTGCAAGTCTTTCTCTACCTCGGTGAGCCACACCTCTTCGGTTTTTTTGTTGAAAAAGTAATTAAAGATCCTATTGCTCAGCCTTGTAGCATTCATACGGGCAATATGGCTGTAGAAAACAATTCTCCTCCTACGAATGGTGTCTTTGATCTTTTCTACATGTGTATAGAGTTCATGATTGTGTCGTCTCCTGAATTCACCATTTTCTTGGATTGCACCTAGGATTTTCCTTTATTTCTAATTTCTCGATCAGACCTTTTCTCGATCAGACCTTTTCTATTCACAGCAAGGCATTCTGCGGCATATAGAGCCTCCAGTCTTATTACTGTGCAATAATGTCGTATCTTGGCGTTAATAGATATAGATTTCTTCTTGTAGACATTTTTGGTAAGTTGGTTTGCCGTTTCCATTTTCCTGATCCGTGATGTAAAGGCTTCTTTCTCCGAGGTCTTGGAATCTACCCACTCTCCAAGGTATTTAAATTTCTCAGTTCGTTTGATTTTCCCTTCCCTACTTCTAGCACTCTCGGTGCTGACTTAATATTTGTTAGAAATTCTGTTTTCTCGAAGGAGATCTGGAGTCCCGCCTTGGCAGCTTGTGTCTTGAGCTCATTGATTTGTTCTGCGGCTGTGTCTAGTGAATCAGAAAAATTGCAAGGTTATCTGCAATGGCCAAGCAATCAACTGTCAGATTCATATTTCTATAGCCAAGTCTGACGCCATTTTCAACACCTTTGCTGCTCATTCCCTTCCGCCACTCACGGATGACTTTCTCGAGTACGCAGTTGAAAAGTAAAGGTGAAAGTCCATCTCCTTGCCTGACTCCCGTCCTGATTTCAAAGGCATCCGAAATCGCTCGCATGAATTTCACTTTGGGGGTGGTGTTAGTAAGAGTCTGTTGGATAATTGCTCTTGTTTTATTATCTAGGCGAAATTCTTTCAAGATTTTGAGAAGAGTGGCTCGGTCAATTGAGTCGTGAGCCTTTCTGAAATCTACGAAAGTGACTATATATTTTTTACTTCTCTGTTTCAGGTACATGAGCGTCCTTTCCTGAAACCTCCTTGGTATTCAACGAGCTGCGAGTCCAACTGTTCCTCTGCTCTAGTTTGAAGCGCCTTCGAAAGAATCTAGTAGGTTATTAAGAGCAGAGAAATGCGTCGATTTACGTCCATTCTGTCACATGTTTTTAGGTGCTATGATTGGATAAAGGTAAATAAAAACTTTCAATTTGTTAAATATTATTCTTATTTTGTGTTTCAATGTAAGTAGATATATACGTACATTTTTGTACATATAACATTTGTAATACCTGAATAATAATATACATGGTCAAGCCTAGTTTTTACCTAAGGTTAACCATATTACTAATATCTGTTTTAATACACTTTTTGTAAAAATAGTTTCACATCAACTTAAGCATAATCATTTATGCACGTGTCTGAGAAGGTCCATATCAGATCCATTACTTTAAGCGATTATTTAAATGGACTCAATCCATTGCCGGGAATAACCTTGAGAACAACAACGAAAGAAATAAAAAAGCAAAAATAAAAAAACATTCAACTACATAAATATTACAATACCATTGCCATTGTACTGTACAGATAGCAGAGTTATAGTGAATTTATTTTCTATAACGACGTTGTTAATCCACTGTTAATTCAGTGTTAATCCAATAGTTCTGATATGGTTACCGATTTTTGCAATTAAGTGATATGTTAAAAAATTTATAATTCCCTTCTTACTGAAGCACATGTTCTTTGCTGGTAAACTATTTGGGTAGAGAAGCCCTGACGAACTAAAATTTATCTGAACTTACAATCAAAATGCCACATCCAAATATCCTTACACGGGTTTCTAACCCAACACCTCATAAACCTTACTGCGTCTTAGTTAACAACGCCACAGTGGTCAACTTAACTTATGTTTTCAAACTCTTCCCCTTTAAGGATGTTGTTAATAATAATATAACCGGAGAGCTTAAGTAGTTAAAAAAAAAAGCAGTGAAATCTGTCACTGGAAATAATTTTTACGAAACACGTGCTTTCTATAATTTTACAAGCTAGGCACGTGCTGGTAAGAAAGGGAAATTTTTCTTCGCTGTCTTCGAGGAACGCTTTTTCGTGGATGGTGTGAAGANTAGGCACGTGCTGGTAAGAAAGGGAAATTTTTCTTCGCTGTCTTCGAGGAACGCTTTTTCGTGGATGGTGTGAAGACGCTCCGAATTCGTTGTTACAGTGTCAACAAAAAGAAAACGTGCTCCAGAAAAACACAGGAAAAATTACTCCGAAAAAATTTCTAGAGTTTCTATTTGCGAACATTTAATTTTTTTGGTAAATAACGAAATTATTTCACTGCATATTTCAAATGCGCCGGATGAAAAGCAGAGCGATGAGAAAAATTTATCATTATATCATTCTCGAGACGTTAAATCATACAGAATACCGCTTGCCAATTGTTTTAGGTACTTATCGTAAGAAATTATGCCTATATAAAAAGTGAATTTTATTGCTTATTTAAGCAAAGTTTCTTCGTAATGTTTTTAGATCGAATTGAAAATGAGCATTTTCGATCCAGATTATATTATGAAAGTATTTTATTATATATGTTCCATGCAATTTAAATTTTCTCACATGGTATCGCCTGAAATACGAAGCAAATATACGTGGTTTTGAATCACAGCAAGAAAAAATTATGTTATGTTACATTAAACTACATACACAGCTCTCAAAGACAAAAAGCAGACACATACTAATCAATTAGGTTTATTTTCGCTTCCATAAAGACTAGCTTGTATTATGTGGAAAATTTATGCTAATTCATTTTGCATTTTCAAAAGCTTCTTCCGCGAAATATTAGTTCTTTTCAGTTTCAGCTTTTCTACGAAAGGCGAACCAATGGTGTCGTTTTTTAAAAGAACACGTCTAGGAGATTGACTTGATTAATTTNTAGCTTGTATTATGTGGAAAATTTATGCTAATTCATTTTGCATTTTCAAAAGCTTCTTCCGCGAAATATTAGTTCTTGTCAGTTTCAGCTTTTCTACGAAAGGCGAACCAATGGTGTCGTTTTTTAAAAGAACACGTCTAGGAGATTGACTTGATTAATTAAGATTGTAGTTTCTTTGTAATTGACGTATACTATATGATTAGATAAACAGATCATGCGTAAAATATCTTTTTGCAAAATAAACTCCACGTCATAAAACAAATACTGTCGTGCTCAATATGAAAAGAGTGCGTGAATGAGTGAGTGAAAAGATTTGGGAGACCCTTAACATCGAGGTCTTGAAAGCTGATAATATGAAAAAGTACATTCGTAAATTTGTGTGTTTATGCCTTATTTTTTACACAGCAGATCTGATACTTGACAGACTACTTTGTTTTAGGTGCCATGAATGGATAAAGGTAAATAAAAACTTTAATAATAAGCATTTAAAAATAATTTTCTTTTTAGTGTAGGTATGTGTGTTGTGTAGGTTTGCTTATGTGCGTACACCTAAAAACATACATACAGACAAAATTTACTTACTTTCCAGGGGTTGTTAAAATTTAATGAAAATGCATTTGTGATAGTTCATTACAATGATTGCTGTATAACCTCACAAGGTACAGATATTTCGCACTACAGGCGTACTGTTCGTTACATGTTAGTATGACGTAGCACCCCTGGGGTCTGGATACATGTTCCGATCCGGTTCAGGGAGTCGCACAGCTGTAGTACGCTCTCCTGAGACGTGTTCGCCCAAAGCTCTTGTGAATGGCCCTCGATATCACGCAAAACAGCATCAGATCGGATTAGTTGACCGAGCTGATACTTCACATTTCTATTCTATCGGTAGAAGATAGTGTAATTTGTTTGCCACTAAAGTAACTCGGCAAGACGCAGGCATGTCATAGACATGTGTGCCATGTGTGTAGGAGAGTAAGTGTTCTTGAGTAATAACTCTACCATGATGCTGTCTCATAAGAGTTGATGCATCACGACACAGGATTAAACCAACGTGCTGCTGTGTTGTCAGGGTCATCTAAAACTCTCTCAGCGTAGACCTGAAATCATAACCTATTGCTCCCCACATCATGATGCTAGGAGATGTGCCGGTTGGTCCCTCTACAATGTTTCTAGTACGAGCCCTTTCGCTGTGTCTCTCTCTCCGCATTGCCGCACTTACACACGACTGACATCTATGGTAATATAGGAACGAGATTCGTCGCTGTACATGATGCGATGCCACTAGTATTTGCCCTAGGCCTCTCTGCTACAGCGCAATCGAGACGCCACCATCACTTCCCTAGTGTTAACGGCAGACTACGCGTGTGTCGATGAGCCCACAGTCACATTGATGTAAGTCGCCTAGACATGGTGCGGTATGAAACGACGTGTTGTAGAGAATCCAGTAACCGTATCCAGATGGCAAGTGTATATGTCATGGAGTTGCGTAATGTTTGACGAACGATACGGCATTCTTCATTAGTGTGGCTCGTCTATATCTACCAAAAACTTCACGACACTTTTGGGGGCCTACTCTTACCAATTGGTTCCACCATCGGGCCACTGTGAGATCGGAGCGCCCTAGATACCTGGCGATTGTACTATAAATCAATATGGCTTCAAGCAGATCCACAATACGGCAGTTATCTAACACTGTCAAGTGTTGGTCATGCTATATAATGCATCTACGAGGGTTACTCTGTGCTCGGTAAACTTCCCTAAGCGTTTTGACTGTCTGACGTTCCACCAAATCACGTCACATTTCTTATGGGTGGTTCATTTTTGTAAGTCGGTGTATTCAGTGTATGCATGCATGTTTACCTATATACTGGTTCCTTCATATAAATTGGCAGCCTAAAGTATTTTTCGAAACTGAATATGGCGAACCTATTTTTACATGAATATACCCACATCACAGGATGAAAATAACTGAAATCACTGTTACGACTTATTGGAGAATCTGGACATCAAAATAAAGCAGTACTGCCAACCAGTATGAACGACTATGGGATTACAATATAATTACATTAGAAACAACAGAGCACACAGCTTATATCGATTGATTTTCTCTATTAACCAATAGATACACACGATGCCACCAACTGGCAATGAGAGCACATACCTCGTTGCAATTTATTGTAAGAAGCCAATTATACAACAAGTATTTTCTGAAAGTTTCAAAGGATGTTCATGTGACGAGGAACCACAAAACGTCAACTGGAGCAGTATCGGATATTGACGATTAATTAGATTGCTGTCCGAATTAAATATATTAGTTAATTATTGTTCATACCATATTGTAGAAATGTCTGCAATACTTCTAAACAAGAAGGTAATTTTTTTTAAATTCTTACGTATTGTAAGGAACTTATCAGGGATTATTTTTGCTACAATACAAATTTTGAAAGGAGTTCCCATAGGAATTTCGTAATTATGTTAGTAATTTAACTTTTTTCATATTTCCCTCCGAAAGAGAAGCTAATATCATCGTTAGAGTTTTTTATGTGTACGTCAACATATCCCGATATTAAAATTTCTGCCACGAAACTTATTATAACAATATTTTGTAGGAATATTATTTAAAAAACCTTTGTCGGAATCCAGTCTTCCTTAAAAGCATATCTTCTGTATTCACAAAACTTCAAAAGTTCCAACTTATTGGTGCATTTCAGTGATATCAACTTAAAGACAATGCATGAGTCTGCGTGTTTGACTCGGTAAACATGCACGGACATCCTGTTTTTTTAGTTTTCAACTACGTCAGGTGGTTTGTTTTCGAAATGGCGGACATTATAAAAATTTGGGCAATATTTCATATCTCAGGAAACATTAAACCTATTTAAACCAACATTAAGTTGAAAATGTGACATGTTAGCATTGCAATTAGAAATTTATACCGTTGTTGGTAGACCATTTTGGACGATACTAGTGCATTAAAAAATAAAGCTTCTAAGTTGTATCTTGAAAACTCCAAAACATTCTTGCTAAATTTGGCACGTAAGTAATACATATAGTAGACCTATGCGATTTAAGAGTGTAAGAGACATATTTTAAAAATAACGTCCATAAAAATATGTAAAAGTTTATTTGTTAAAAGAACCACACATTTTATTCAATACCCACCAAACTTTGTAGGCTGAAAGTATATATTACAATTACATATGCCAACATATAGATACTTTCGTTTGTAATTTTTTAAGATAGCATTTCATGAATAAATAAAGAGTTTATATCTTGTCTTGGGAAACAATGTACGCATTCCTACCATAATTGGCAAAGAAGTGGTGTAGTACTATGACAGGCGACATAACAGGTAGGTTTTAATAGGTTTGGAGACTTATTTTCTGTCTACAAATAGACTTTATATTCCGACATTTCTTAAAATGGCGTCACATGAAAAAAGATTGAATGGTGTCATATCTCGGGTAACATTATAATGACTCCTGCCACATTACACAATGAAGTGATACTATCAGAGGCCATACAAATATACACGTTTTAAGAGGATCAGCCACCTATTTTCATCATGGTTCCTATACAAACATTTTAGTTTAGTATCCTTTATGCACGAAAACGTGCAACTAATTAAAACTTAGCTTTGAAAGATGACTGTGTATATTACAACATGTGTTTACACAGAGGGGATGATGCGGTAGGAGAATGAGAGAATAAAGAGATTCATGCGGCTCTTAACATGGAGATCTTGAGAGCCAAGCGGTCTGTGAAGGAAGGCGGTTGGAGGAGGATGCCATGTTCACTGATCCATTCCGATCCGCTGGACCTAACCCAGAGCCTCGAATCCGCTTATAATTCTGTAAAGATTAAGTTTCTGATCCCAGTAAGAACCTCGAATTCGCTTTTACTGCTGTAAATATTAAGTTGCTGATCCCAGTAAGGGCCTCGAATCCGCTTGTTCTTTTGAAGAATTTTCGGCTATCGAATCGCGGACCCTCGAATCCGCTTTGGCCATTTGTCTATTTTAATTTTTAATTTTTTTGATTAAAAAGTGACTTTGGGTAAAATAATTACTTTCTGAAATAATTTTTGGGGTAAAACAGGCAATTTGGTTAATAACCCGGCCGTCGCAGGCTGCAACCTACTATTTTAATCTTGCTGCAAATCTCCCAATTTTGTATCTACATACATTAAACAATACAGGATTAAACCGAAACTGAAAGCAGATATCCAAATACAAAAGCTCAGAGCCACTTGTATCAAAACTTTAATGTTACAGCCCATTCAGAAAATATACAATCGAACCATTCCAACCAAATACCAAATTTGTTCTAACGTATGTGGCTAAAGCGTTTACGACTTGTAACTCCTGCAAGTTATTTAAGTTCAAGTATCTCACCGCGAATGTTACTATAACTTATTTCGGCACTGACTAAAAAAAAAATCCTTTGTTCAGTGTTCGTAATGATAACCTATTGTGTACTTGTCATGTGTTGGAGGCATAGAGGGTTGTGATACATAAATATTTCTGAATTTGGTGGGTTTTAGCTAGCAAGCTAAACCTTCATCGCGATTATTTTTCACGGCTACTTTACCCACCGTTGTACTGAGTGTCTGAATGTTGTCTAAATTCAACGGATAAATGGATCCAACGCCTATAAACTCGCATCAAACGCCCATGCTGATGTTTCTAGCTGCTATACATGTGAATCGAAGGTTCAAAATACAATTTTGGTGATACGGCTTGTATAGGCGACCCACTAAATTAGTAGAGAATGTCAAAAAATTAATAACCTCATAAGTACAGCGATTCACAACCATACGACTACTGTACGAAGTTAAATATATCATTGGTGAGGGGCAAACTAAAAAATAATACTGTCATACATTTATGAAGTAACTTTTAACACCATAAATATTTAATTCTCACTAAGAGACTCAAAACCTAATGCCATAGCTATTTGCAGCATCACGTAAGAGAATTCGAATTAGAATGCCGGGTAAGGTATGTACGTATGACGTTTTATAATTTAATTTTAACTTCAGTTTTTTTTTAATTTGTTGCGCTATAAGTTTACCGGCATAAAGAAACATCATGAATACACAACAAGAAAAAAATACGGAAAGTTAAGAGAGTTACATAAGTATCTATGTATATGTATGGTTCACCAAAATTATACCCTACACTACCCTGTCATAAAATCAGACGTCATGGAGTGTTACCATATTAGGCCTACTCTAACCTCAATAAATACTTGCACAACATGCGGATAAGAACAGTAGGTACTCAGGCATCTCTCAATGCTCGTCATGTATTGCTGGTATAAGACTTAAAAAATACATATCTCTATTTATCCCACCTCACACCGACTCCAGAGAGTGTTTTATAATTCAAATAATATAGACAGCGAAACATGAGGACTTCTTAAATGCAAATTGCTATGGGATGAATTGATATTCCGGGTGTGTGATATTTCTACGTAAATGTCATCCAGAAATGATGTGTAGTAGGTAAATTTGACACTTTATTTTAATGAATTATGGTATATTTAACACCCATTGAAAAGAGAGTTGACAGTACTCTTCAATAACCTTGTTTTTCAGATGTATTCGAGATATTTATTTTTCACTAATTAGTAAACTTGACTACTAAAGTATCTCCGGGAGGGTGGCAGTAGTCCATTTCCTGGGCTTTGGTTGGGAGAGAGTGAGGGGTGCAGCGAAGCCCTCTTGGAGACATGCCTGAAACACTGCCTANCCTCAATAAATACTTGCACAACATGCGGATAAGAACAGTAGGTACTCAGGCATCTCTCAATGCTCGTCATGTATTGCTGGTATAAGACTTAAAAAATACATATCTCTATTTATCCCACCTCACACCGACTCCAGAGAGTGTTTTATAATTCAAATAATATAGACAGCGAAACATGAGGACTTCTTAAATGCAAATTGCTATGGGATGAATTGATATTCCGGGTGTGTGATATTTCTACGTAAATGTCATCCAGAAATGATGTGTAGTAGGTAAATTTGACACTTTATTTTAATGAATTATGGTATATTTAACACCCATTGAAAAGAGAGTTGACAGTACTCTTCAATAACCTTGTTTTTCAGATGTATTCGAGATATTTATTTTTCACTAATTAGTAAACTTGACTACTAAAATATCTCCGGGAGGGTGGCAGTAGTCGATTTCCTGGGCTTTGGTTGGGAGAGAGTGAGGGGTGCAGCGAAGCCCTCTTGGAGATATGCCTGAAACACTGCCTAGTTGTAAAGCCACGTCATAATATCGTAATCTCCGCTACGGCCGGCTAGCGACGCCCACGCTACCGACAAGTGGGAAAGAGAATGTAGCAGAAACGGACCCAAAAAAAAAAAAAAGAAGAGTTAGTTGGTGGCTACCACCACAGATTATGGGCAGAATAAGAATTTTCAGGAATAAAATTTTTTTTTTTTTTCTGAATAATTATGGAAATCGAGAACTTTTGCTCGTAGCTTTAACCCGAGAACTGACGAGTTCCGTGGAGGCATACGTGTTTTCAAATCCTGACTTTCGTTTTCTCTGAACAATATGTTCATTCGCATGTTGATATTGAGAATTTAAAGGCCGCAGATATTATACCATAAAATAAAATACAACAATTAAAATAATATAAACTTTTTAAATAAAATAATAACATTTTGTGATATATAAATAATTCCAAAATTATACTTATTCCTATCTAGATTCCAATATTTTAATTACAAATCTGAACTGGTAATTAAAATACAAAAAGAGTGAACACACTTTTATAAAAAAGCATACAATTTATTTTCCGTGGTACTTGAAATTGTACGAAGTCCAAAAATAATACACCACTCCACAATACGGGAAATAAATACTGATTCCTGGGCTATGAAAATATTTAAGAACACAGTGTGGAACGAATGAGGACTCGACTTCAAGTNTTTTTTTTCCTAATAATTATGGAAATCGAGAACTTTTGCTCGTAGCTTTAACCCGAGAACTGACGAGTTCCGTGGAGGCATGCGTGTTTTCAAATACTGACTTTCGTTTTCTCTGAACAATATGTTCATTCGCATGTTGGTATTGAGAATTTAAAGGCCGCAGATATTATACCATAAAACAAAATACAACAATTAAAATAATATAAACTTTTTAAATAAAATAATAAAATTTTGTGATTTAAAAATAATTCCAAAATTATACATATTCCTATCTAGATTCCAATATTTTAATTACAAATCTGAACAGGTAATTAAAATACAAAAAGAGTGAACACACTTTTATAAAAAAGCATACAATTTTACTTTCCGTGGTACTTGAAATTGTACGAAGTCCAAAAATAATACACCACTCCACAATACGGGTAATAAATACTGATTCCTGGGCTATGAAAATATTTAAGAACACAGTGTGGAACGAATGAGGACTCGACTTCAAGTAAAAAAACAAGGTGTGTGAGACTTGAGTACTGAATAACTCGACTATTTCAAAATCTAAGTATTCGAATACTTTCACCACCATTTGAGATATTTCGATAACTCGTAGGAATCTAATCCTCTAAAATTTTGAACTCGAATAATCCCAATGCTATCTACGGCAGCTTTAGTCCCTTCCTTTGGGATATACTTTTCACTGGATAGAATTACACTTTCCTTTAAACAGCACCGTACACATTTAAAAATGCAGTATTAATATATGTAAATGATAAATCAGCAAGCCTATGCACTACGTACTGGAATATGTAGGAATAAAATTGAATGATACTGGCACGCCCCACCTCTTAAAGTCTGCTATGAAAGCAGTGAGAATTTAGTGTAAGGAAATAAATGTTAATTNCTCGACTTCAAGTAAAAAAAACAAGGTGTGTGAGACTTGAGTACTGAATAACTCGACTATTTCAAAATCTAAGTATTCGAATACTTTCACCGCCATTTGAGATATTTCGATAACTCGTAGGAATCTAATCCTCTAAAATTTTGAACTCGAATAATCCCAATGCTATCTACGGCAGCTTTAGTCCCTTCCTTTGGGATATATTTTTCACTGGATAGAATTACACTTTCCTTTAAACAGCACCGTACACATTAAAAAATGCAGTATTAATATATGTAAATGATACATCAGCAAGCCTATGCACTACGTACTGGAATATGTAGGAATAAAATTGAATGATACTGGCACGCCCCCTCTTAAAGTCTGCTATGAAAGCAGTGAGAATTTAGTGTAAGGAAATAAATGTTAATTAAATTCTGTTTTATGAAGCCAAATTTGATGATATATACTAGAAAGAAAAACCAAAGTGTGGGAAATTATACTTTCAAGCTCTGTATCAAGGCAAAAAAAAAACTGGTTTCTCTGTCATTTTTTACTTAATTATGAAATTTTCTGATATTTCCAGGAAACAGGCTATAGAGGCTTCATAAGCAAATAAGCCCGTATTTTTATCCTAAGAAAATGTTCCTAGTGGTTTATATCTATCTTAAACAGGAACGAAAAAAGAACCGAATTTCATTAACATGTACTTCCATATACCAAATCCCAACTGCTTTCAAGCCCACACAACAGTCTTAATGGGGCCCTAGATTAATCTGTGGTCCGTGGGATTGTGTGGAGAAAATCAGTGTGTTTGTTTACTAGGAGAGCATAGTGGAGGACGAGCGGATCGCACGTGTGTAGCGGCTCCCTCGAGAGGCAGGTCAGGACGCCAGACGTGATGGGAAGAGCCAGTCCTTCAGCCCAGCCTCCCACGCGCCTTGTAGCACGACGGGTCCCTGGGGTAATGCAGCGAAGGATGTCGCTGCAGGGGAGGTGGAGGGAATGAGAGTGATTCGGGTGCTCTGGTCACAGCCTCCCGCCGCCCGTGAAATGGACACTCCCCGGAGGACGTAGCCCTGTGGAAGGACATCTGCGGGCCCGAGGTAGCGCCGCTCGTGCCACAGCAGTCGACGCTTAGCACACCTCGTGCTTCCTGCGTCCACCTCACACCGACAAAATGGTCGAGAACAGGTATTAATTTTTGACTTCGTTATCCGTACGGTACACGCGTAGCGGCTACAAAATATTTTCTTGGTATTCGCTTTGCCACTTGTTTGTTTGTGGTGATCAAAACATTATTTAGATTGCAGTAAAGGTTGCATGACGCACTCTGTTGCCAGATGGCTACCGGTCATCGACACTCAATAAGTTACGTCGTTTTGAAAGAATAAAAAAAGTTGTATTTTATAAACTTCTTTGGTAAGCTACCCATTGCAATCACAGAGTGAAACACACTATAAAATAAAATTTGGCATCATGACTTCTCTACATAATATTTTCCTTCAAACAAAAATATTTTGTATATAATTTATTGTGCNATAAAATTTGGCATCATGACTTCTCTACATAATATTTTCCTTCAAACAAAAATATTTTGTATATAATTTATTGTGCCAAATATTTTGTATTCACTACAAAATATTTTTTTGCCGCAAAAGGTTAGTTATGGTAACTAAATAACTTTTTCTTCACAATAATACTATTTTTGCAAGGCGAATACTAAAAAAAAGTATTTTGCTCTACAATTTTTTTTTATTTCTTTAAGTCACGTGATTTTAAGGCCTCGTGAATTTTATCTCTAGCGACGATATTAGGCCAAATTAATTTGAATGTAAGGTAAAAATTACCTCAGACCAAGTGAATGATTTTACTGCAGTTCTAGGCTAAATGACATTCACGCCAAGTGACTTAGCTCAAAAGATACTTCACCCTTCCGCCTCACAAATACGAATCAGTTTTCCGACCGCCATGAGAGAAAATAATTCCAAAAATATCAGGCGCCGTAACGTTAAGAAGGTCTGAGGAATCTGCCCTCCACAGAACTTTTTGGAATTTAACACAGGAAACAAAGTTTTGAAATTGTTCTGATTTATTATTTACCATTATCATTTTTAACAATTTCACGGGAAAATCCGCAAAACTAAACGAAAAAGNAATTCGCAAAACTAAACGAAAAATAATGCGGTAGGTGACCAAGATATACAAGATTAGGTTTTAAGTCTTTATTTATTTTAAGCTACTAGGCTTAACAGAATAGGGTAAGTAGTGTAATAAATATAATGCGTTTATTCGGATTCGGCATATAATAAACAATGAAACAATTTTTTTTACAAAAGTTACTTATCTAAATGTAGCTGAGTTTATACGACCTGTTTATATTTCGCAACGTGCTTAAACTTGCTTGTTGGAGAAACTGTTACTTAATATAGTTATATATAACACCGAGATTTATTCTAAATATACTAAGGTTGGGTTTATGAGTTATAAAATATTATCTGCACATCATTGTAGTTTTTACGATTAAGAAGATTAATATCAACCGTATTGTTACGTGATGTAATAATTAAAACACTGTTCAAGACAAATTTATTCTCAAGTTATGAAGTCTTAACAATATCTTCTGCTCACGGCCTGAATTTTCGTCTTGAAGGAGGTTGAATACTAACTAAGAGTGGCCATTCTCGTGTTTGACTCGCCACAAAATAACCATCTCTGTGAAACCAACGCTGGACGACAGCACAACAAGCATTAACTATTACTTACGCCTGGTATATGCCATCAAAATTCTTTAATTAATGCCGCAATTCATTAAGCACTTCATCAATGATAGAATTTTAACAAGCAAAATTTTTTCTGTGTTTTTTCTGTGAGTACTGCGATAGTACATGCACACGACAAATTTTTCTCGCAGAAACGTTAAAACAGGGTTTTTGGGGGTGCGTGCTGCATGTATTACAGAAAACATTTATAACTACTATGAACTTCCAGCCAATTACCCATTTGCAAGTAGGGCCTACACTAGCTGCAAAGAAAATTCGGAAGCATTTTGTCTCTAAAATTAAGCATACGATTACAATTTCTGTGCTATAATAAGTAATTTCCGTTCGTATGTACATGGTGCCACTTGTACAGGACTAAATCCGAATTTAAAAATAAATTTTTGCACTGTGAGCATAGAGACTCAGAGTAAAAAACCCATTTATTATTTTTTCATAGCGTCGGTACTTGTTTTGCTACAATGATCGATTCAGGTCGCCCTATTGGGGATTTCTTCTACTTAATTGATGTGACAGTCACAATTTAATTAGAACTGTTTAATAAATTTCAAAATTATTTTAAATTCACTAGTTTAATCTTTAGACACTTCTGTGTTTCATCGTTCATTTGCATATAGGCGTGAGTACGCAAGTTTTGACTTGCGTTTTGAACATTTTCAACAGTGGTAACTCACCCCCAGAATTCTACCTTTAGGTTTACTTACGGCAGACAGATATAACAACTATATGACCTATTGTGCTCAGTTTTAGATACCCACAGTAAGTACGCAAAGGCTATTCGGCAACAGGCTTTGTGCGTGACAGATAATAGAGCCGGATTAGGTAACTGCCATGTTACATACAGAGATAAAAAAAATATTTACGTGCTGCTTCATAATACTGCAAATAACTAGTTATAAACCAATGACATGACGATTCCATTAGTTAGGTTAAGTATTAATTACGTGTATTATGCAGAATATCAAACAGAGACGAGCTTGTTAATTTTGCCTTTGGGGAAAAGTGTCCCGTTAATCACCTGGTATTATCGCCACTGCTCTTGGGTNAGACGAGCTTGTTAATTTTGCCTTTGGGGAAAAGTGTCCCGTTAATCACCTGGTATTATCGCCACTGCTCTTGGGTCAAAACATTATTTCCACAACGTATAACAAATAATGGAATGACGAATCAATTTTCAATTCCCCTTCCACGGCGCGAATGAAAGAGGCCGGTTGGATTAGTGGAAGTAATTACTTGTCCCGTCGATACGTAATTACCACCGAACGAATGTGACTAAATAACAAGTTCTCTTTTAAATTTCCTGTATCACCCACCCCTCTCCACTCTTCTTCACGGGACCACACGGCCCACCCTCCATCGCGAGGGTAGTTCGCAACTGTAAATTAATTCGCACTTGGTCGGTGGCGCACCGCGGAGGTGCGGGGTTCCTCCCCAACCACGCACGCACGCACGCACGCACGTCAACGTTCCTAGCCCGCGAACAGCTAGAGATTGTTCCTGGTAAACTGAGTACGTTTAAAATTACTGCTTAAGAGAGCGTGACATATAAATTAATGCTGAACACGTTGATTGAAGTTCACATGTTTCTGGAAGCCAATATAGAAAAGTTCAGAAATGGCAATCCAAAATAACTGTTTCAGCTTACTTTATGAGTAAATAGTTTNTGGAAGCCAATATAGAAAAGTTCAGAAATGGCAATCCAAAATAACTGTTTCAGCTTACTTTATGAGTAAATAGTTTAGTGGAATGATGCATGCCTGCAGCGCTTCATCTTACGCCGTAATTAGACGTGCAAATTTACTGCGTAAGAAAAAGCCCGACAGTAATGCATCACACTGGCAAAATATTTGCCCACACAGTTAGCGAAAACA
Source organism: Clitarchus hookeri (assembly GCA_002778355.1). Classification (NCBI taxonomy): domain Eukaryota; kingdom Metazoa; phylum Arthropoda; class Insecta; order Phasmatodea; family Phasmatidae; genus Clitarchus; species Clitarchus hookeri. The sequence goes on along the minus strand of NQII01006831.1, from coordinate 70,782 downwards.
ATAATCTAGGATTACTATAACTTAGTTTTTCTATGTTAGTTTCCAAAAGCCTTTAGAATTTTGCTATTTTGTTTTCTTACGATCTTCTCGTTTGCACACAGTGTTTTTTTCGATCACAATAATATTAATATTGCCAAGGGCATGATCACGTTATTCATGCGTTGGTTAAGCAAAATTATGAAGCTATTTGAAAAGTAAATGTTTCAAAAATTTATGTTTCTTGCACTTATAAGCACTAAACCAACAGAAGCCAAATAAATAATTTCAGCATTAAAATATGTTTATCTAACACTTATAATTCAACGTGAAGTCGTGGGACTATTTTCCCTCCGTCGTTACCAACTTGACTAGCCGCATTCCAGTCTGTGTGCCCGTTAAAATACATATATGCCGGTAGGGGCAGTGGCGTTTTTCAAAGAGTGATTCAAAAAGTGCTGAGTACGTGAATAACTTATAGTGGTTTTCTCTACAATATCCTTAACCTCTCCCTTACGACACTTTTCCACAGTCCAGAGCTGATCCCACACCCCAGTTGTTTGTAGCTTGAATTACAAAATCAACACAACTCAGTCGGTTAATTAGGTATTCATCTCCGTTTCTTTGTTTTAATTGCTCATGCATGTGTCTGCACGTGTGTGTCTAACCGCTTTCCTGCGCCTCGCAGTGGAAGTATACTTCTTCAATTCCAACGTCACAGCAGAGATAAGCATTGCCAGTGACAAATTAAAAGCTACCAGCTGTCATGCCTATCCACATTATCAATATGTCAGAAAATAGTTCAACTATATTTTTTAAATTTTTATGTCATTTGAAATAATTGTACTAATTTGGCACGTCCCTTAATTATCTCTAACATGAAAATATGCTGTCTGCACGAAAGAGTATATTTAGCTTGCAGTTTGAAAATGTTTCTATTTGTTATTTTGTTTCACTTTAGAAACGCTTCAGGTAATCTGTAATCTGTGCTGTGCAGAATGGCGGACGCGGCGGTCCGAGCTGGAGTCACCACAACCGGGGGACTTCCACTTCTCCGATTTTCCATTTCTCCGATTGTCCATTTATCCAATTCACTAGGCTACTTCTCCGATTGTGCATTTCTCCATTTGCTGTTTGTCCGCCCGTGGATGGGTAGACGCTACCCTCTCTCCGGCAATTTAGTATTTTATATGGGTATTTTTGTATTTCAAGTGTTTTAAAAGCAGCACCTACCTTGTAAAAATGAAATTGGTTGAAGCTACGTTCTACGAGTCACCGTTTTAAGTCCCTGTTGTATGTACGTTTTAATACTCCCTGCTGCTATCATCGAGTCCCATGTTCCACATTAAAAGAAGCCTGGGTCGTGTTCAGGAGGAGGGATGTGACGGCCTACGCACATCAAAATTTCACCTAAGTTCACCTCGCCTTGGATTGCTATTTATACATGAGGGTCGTGGGCATGGCTTACCTATCTTGCAATGAGACTGGCTCAACTGACCATCTAGCTGCTGTTGCCTGCATGAGTGTTGGATGACAAAAGGCCCGTGGAGCGCTAGTATACCGCTTCGAAGCCTCGCCTAATGCCCCTTCCCACCCCTTGTGCGTCTCCATGGCAACGAAACGCCGGCCAGCCATGAGGCCACCAGTGGGCGTTTCCGATCAGGGATCGTCGGAAAATGTTCCAGAAGGCAACGAAAATGTTGTTTAAAAGGCTTGTATTTTCCCCTGTTCGGGGAGAAAAGTCAGGGACTTTATTAGGGAAGGAATGGTTGTTCCTCTGTTTGAAACGTCTTTGTGGGAAAATTAAAATCATTGGATTTTATTAAAACTTTTAAATAGATGTTGGGAATTCCCATATTTATAAGCATCCCGTTCTTTTTCTGTACAAACTGATGTGGATTTTTCAAGTACAATAAACAAATAAATTATATTTCAAATGTGCAGTAGTAACATTTCAAGCTACAGTAGACTCCCTCTTGTCCGGCCTCGGATGGTTCNGTGGGGAAATAAAAATTATGGGATTTCATTAAAACTTTTACATTGATTTTGTAATTCCATATTGGAAATTAATATTTTCGTACTTCAGAAAAAAGGGCAAATACATTTTCGTAACTACGTTTTATTTCATTGTGCAAACCCATACTAAGATTTATGATACTGACGCATTCTGCATCCCTATATTTTATTCGTCAAAACACACGCTCTGGCGAAGCTCGCAGGCGTACGACCACAATAAGGATTAAGGGTTTGGCGGACGTGATGGGAGAATGGCGCCAGGACGGCCCGGCGGAACGACCACGTGCGGAGGAAGGCGGATGCAGCTGCATCTCGCAGCTGCCAGGGACGCGGAGCCCACACCAGTGGCGGCGCCTGTCCTAGGCTAGCTACTGCCATAAACATTGAGAGCTTTTGGCAGGAGTGCTGGGATAATAACGACACGATATCCGGAGGCATAAGAACAACACGTGTGCTGGACCAAAGGGGCCGCCCAAGAGTTCCCGCACGTGCAGAACGGAACAATAAACGTCCATACCAGAGTCGATGGGCGACGCCGGGCCGACTGCAGACCACATGAGCAGCGGCCACGTGTTTTACGACTCAGGGGGACACGGCAACCACCCCGGCCACGTGCAGAGATGGTGCAAGTTGAATATGGCGATCGAGCCTACAAAACCGCGAGGAAGAGGCAGGAAAAGGGTCAGTCAGTAGAGGAACGAGCAGTCAGTCAGTCAGTCGGAGGACCTGAAGCGAGGCGTCCGGATCGGAGCCGGACGAAACGAGTGCGAGTATCGATCAGTCTGTCAGACGTCGTCGAGCGAGCAGTGCGGAGAGAGCCGGGAGTTTAAGAGGGCGTCGAGACGTCGACGCCGAACGGGAGGAAGTTTCGCAGCCTAGACATTCCAGTCTACCTACCGAGAGACGAAGCAGTCCCGAGATCGCCGACTGAGAGAAGACCAGCANGTGTGAAGAATCTTGCCCCCCACGACGCAAAATCGTCGCGTCAAGCCATACGTAGCCTACATAGGAAGAGGGGAGGGGAGAGTTGTCTCGTGAGTTCATGTACCAGTTAACCTGTTAAGCAACAATAAAACTCGATTATGTGAACTCGCAAAGGAAGTGTATTGATTTGGTAAATTAGCACTAGGGACAATAATGTCGACATATTCCTACGCCCTAACACGGAGGGCCAGCATCAATTGCTAGCGACTTACGCAGAGAGCAGATTCAATACCTACTTATAAACCATAGCATTGGGCGGGTATCAATACCCTTTCATGACACACTATTCCTTGAAAATCGAACACCTTCCTGAAGAAATAGAGACGGAGTTCTATTTACATTTGTTGGCAGAAACCGTTACAGACTATTGGATTGGATGCGTTTGTGGCAGACATTACAAATGATGGCAACAGACCGACTGAACAAGTGTTAATGATGAATATGAGGTAATTTACTATATACAAGCAGAGATATTAAACAATTTTTTTATTCGGGTTGAGACAAACATTTAATACTGCTCTCACCGATAAATAAAAAGAGCAATAGTGGAAATAAATAGATTGGTGCTGTAAATAATATATGTGTAATTAAATTATAGTTAAATTTAGTTATTTTATTATTAATAATACCTCCATCCCTAACGATATCGGATTTGCCCCTCTGGCATCTTGTAAGACAGTTGTCAAAAGAAGGATGTATGCATTCAATTGTGAATCAAGTTAGGCAGTAGGCTGTTAATTAGTGATATTAAAACCAATTAATATAATTTAAGTAACTGTAAACCGAAATAATATGAATTTTTTTTACAAAAATCACTGTGAATGTTATCTAGAAAATATCTGCAGAATTGGAATCACTGCGAGCATTAATTGTTGGATTATCTAGCCAAATGAGCGCAAATGTTGATAGCCTTGTTAGCAAAATTAGTAGTGCAAACGAAGCTGTAAATTCCTACATTAGTTCTGTAATAAATAGTGTAATCAATAATGTAAGTAGCCAGATAACCAATGGAAGGGATTTATTAGACAATAAAACAAATCACGTAGAAAGGAAATTAGAAAGCAGGGGCGAATTAGTAAATACAATAATCGACTTGTGCACAAAAAAATTTACAGTGTAAAGGAAAGCATGGACAGCGTAAATGAAAGAATGAACAGTGTAGATAGTGAAGTGACACGGGAAATAAGTGCGAATGGCAGAAAATTCTCCAGAAACAGAATTCTACTTTTAAAACATCGCTAGCCGATAAAATTGAGAAAGCGTTATAAGTCGTAGCCAACGCAGCAACCTCTAAAGATTGTCAGCAGCTCTACAGTTTTGGTGTCACGCAGCCAGCAGTGGGGATTAGGTTTCAATTAAGACCACCCCTTATGATGGCCCGAATTCTTGGCGGGAATACCAACACCAGTTTGAAAAAGTCACAACCCTGAATAGCTGGTGAGACGAACATCGGGCTTACTACTTCGCAGCTATACTGAGAAATTCCACACTGAGCATACTACAATCTCTGCCAGANGAGACGAACATCGGGCTTACTACTTCGCAGCTATACTGAGAAATTCCACACTGAGCATACTACAATCTCTGCCAGAGTGATATCGACTGGAGTCCCCACACTGGTGTCGGTCTTGGAGCTACGTTTCGGCGATCGGTACCTNTCTCTGCCAGAGTGATATCGACTGGAGTCCCCACACTGGTGTCGGTCTTGGAGCTACGTTTCGGCGATCGGTACCTATGACATACCTACCATACCTAACTACGAAGCCGCACCTAGCGACCAGGAGAGCCACTGCAGGAGCTATGGCAAGACATTGTTCGGCTTTCCCACCTTGCTCTGTAAGAGTGCGCCGTGGAGGCGCGTGACATCATCGCACTCAACTTCTTCATCGATGCCATCGCCGACACAAAGGGTAGGCCAAGCAGTACATCTGGATGTACCTAACATCATGCAGGAGGCCTTGGACCGAGCACTGGACATGCGGACAACTGGGAAACCACTGAGCCTATGGCCCACAACAGCAGCAGAAACAGAAGCAGCTGCGGGAAAACGGGCAGCGAGATGAAGAACTAATGGCTTCGATGAGCACATGCAATTACTTGCATGAAGAAATTTGTGAGCTTCGTGAATATGCCGTTGTTGACTATGTGGCTTAGCTACTTGACTACGAGCAAGTTACACACCTCAAAAAGCAGTTGAAAAATGCACATTACAATTTGCAAGTGCTGTCCAGACGCCCTTTGCACACTGTGCCAGATAGCAGTTTAATGAGCTCATGTAATGGAATGAGCGATCTTAGTAGTGGCTCTCAGATTAGTTTTCCCATGGAGGAAGTGGTTCGGAGGGCAATGAACCAGTGGCGTAAACTTTAGAATGGGAGTGAGGCATTAGACAGGAGCTATCAGTGCTTCAGGGTAGGTCAGACGAGGATCCATCTACAACCTGCAGCATCAACCGCAAGTGGCAGCACTTTTCAGATTGGTAGACGTATCCTTACGGAAAATGCAACTAAAAATTCTGCAGCTGCATCTCGTTTTCAAACCGGTAATGAAGACATTAGTCTTTCTGTATGCCACAAACGACCATATAAAACAGGAAGAAGACCCGGTATGACAGGAGATTGTCTTGCAAGGTATTTCAAGAAGGACAACTATTGTGGCTTTAATGATGATTTATGTTTTAGTACAAAGTATTTTGAATGGGACCCAGATGGCATAGTGCATAGGAGCTCAGAGCTGTTTACGCTCTGTCATTCCAGTCAGCCGACGACCATCTTGTCCACTATGTTGGATGTGGGTGACAGTGACCTTGAAATTCCCCTGGCGATCTTTGACCTTGAAAACTCCACATTTTCACAAATAATTACAATAAATTTTTAAAAAATATCAAAACTTTCAATAATTTATTAAAAATATTTCTACAAATTCATTTGAAAATTTTACTTAAACAATTTATGCAATAAAATTTTTGAATGTTTGTGCTCAGAAGAGACAGAGGACTGGAGCCGAATAGCCACCATGTTATGTCGTCACCTTACCACCCTATTTGATGTAAATATCAATGGCCCTTGACTGTGAATCAGCCAGTGCCAATGACCTCATATTTCTTTGAAAAGAACAAAAAAACTAATTACATTTCCGAAGGTCGCCACAGCACCAAGTCCAGCAGATGATTAACCCCCCAACAATGTTTCCCATTTGTTAATTAGTCGGTTCCTCTCGATCCCGCTTTCAATCAATCGCATTGCCTTATCATTCCCCTAACCCACCCCTCTCTCCTATATTAATTCCGTCAAATGCGGCCATCTGGGTTTTACCGTTTGTTATTTGTTTATACATAAGTGAAAGCCGCCATCTCGGATTACAAGTATTCATTTTTAACACCTCGGTGACGCTAGTGCATTGATAATTGATTTCGCCACCAGGCGAACTGCCGATTCAGCCACAAGGTGGTTACCATATTTGTTTATGATATTAAAGTATAGGTGACATTGTCGGCGGCCTCCATTCTGAATTTTATTCCCAACACTTAAGTGCCGCAAATTTCTTGAGTTCGCTGCCTGCTTTCGACCTGTACCGAATGGTGACGCGGTGTA